>WSYH01004030.1:47948-58281 GCA_036426205.1 Ascaphus truei
CCCCCCCCCCCCCCCCCCCCCACACACACAAACACACGGGACAGACTGCCACCCACACACACACGGGACAGACTGCTACACACACACACACACACACACACACGACAGACAGCCACCCACACACACACAGGACAGACTGCCACCCACACGGGTCTGCTACACACACACACACACAGGACAGACTACCACCCACACACACACACAGGTCTGCTACACACACACAGGGCAGACTGCCACCCACACACACAGACACGGGACGCACTATTACACCCAGTGTGAGGGGGAAGAGGGGTGAGTGTAAGGGGTGAGTGTGAGGAGGGAGAGGGGTGAGTGTGAGTGTGAAGGTGGATGGGTGAGTGTCAGTGGAGTGTGAGTGGGAAGAGGGGTGAAGGGGAGAAGAATGTGAAGGGGAGAGGGGCGAGTGTGAGGGGGAAAGGGGTAAGTGTGAGGGGGAAAGGGGTAAGTGTGAGGGGGAGAAGGGGAGTGTGAGGGGGAAAGGGGGAGTGGGAAGGTGGATGGGTGAGTGTTAGTGGGAGAGGGGTAATTGTGAGGGGAGTGGGTTAGTGTGTGGTGGTAGAGGGTGAGTGTAAGGGGGAGAGGGGAGGGAGGGCAGACTGCTACACACACATGGGACAGACTGCCACCTACACACACACACAGAACAGACTGACACACACACACACACACACACACACACACACACACACGACAGACTGACACACACACACACACACACAGACAGGATAGACTGCCACCTACACACACACACTGCCACACACACACCCACACACACACACAAGACAGACTGCCACCCCCCCACCCCCACACAGAACAGACTGCCACCCACATACATACACACGGGATGGACTTCTACACACACACACGATAGACTGCCACCCACACAAACACGACACAGACTGCTACACACACACACAGGACAGACTGCCACCCACACACAAACAGACATGGGACAGACTGCTACACACACACACACACACACAAACACACAGGACAGACTGCCACCCACAAACACGGGACAGACTGCTACACACACACAGGATAGACTGCCACCCACACACACGGGACAGACTGCTACACACACAAACACACACACAGGATAGACTGCCACCCACACACATGGGACAGACTGCTACACAAGTGATTTAAGTGATTAAAACTGATAATAAAAGAAATAGAGCACTGTAAAAGTGCTAAAAAGACATAGGGAGTCGCTCAGTGGTGGGTGGTAGGTAATCTCTTTCTCCGCGTCCGGATTGAGAGCTGCAACGTCACTTCTGGCTCCTCTATGGTGGCTGCAACTGTCCAAGGTAATGAGCTACGCGTTTCGCCCTGTGCAGGGCTTCCTCAGGCTCTTTGAATGGGGATGGGCCAGGTATCAGATGTTTATATATGCTAACTAGCCAATCCCCCTCCTTTTTCAATTATGTCTTCTTTAACTGGGATCCCGGAGCGCCGCCATCTTGTTAAGGTGCGCGCGCATCTTTGACTGGAATCTCTGACCGCCGCCATCTTTTGAGGTGCGCGCGCATCCTAGAATAAGCTGCGCGCGCATCCCAGCTCTTTTGTGTCATAGTGAAGGGTAGAAGTTCTAACTTCTACCGCAGTTGAGGTTGCGAGCGTGCTTCTGGGAACAAGATGCGCGCGCATGCACACATATTTGTATTACTGACTAAAGTTAAAAAGTATATGCATACATTATTATACATTACTTTGTAAATAATAAAGACCCAGATATTGTGGGTATAGACAAACTAATATACACAGTAAATGAAGGGTGATGTGATGGATCTATGTGTAAAATATAGTGTAACTAAAGGGGATATAGTGTGTGTTTATAAATTCAACATGAGGCATCAAATAATATATTTGGTGTCAAAAACCTTATGGTGCTTAAAATGTAATCTAAAATATAGAATTGTGATAGGGGAAATGTAACTAATTTATCATGTGACAAGTGTTAAGTTTAATATAAATATATAAATATAAGTACAAAGGATATAGTGTTTGCGTCAAAAACATATACAAAACTGGAATGTTGATAATTAAAAAAGTCCTTTAAAAAATTATTTTTGAAAAAATTGGTATATCAAAGTTGATTGTTTTTAGTCCCAATATTCAAAAAATTAATGAAATAAATGTCCAGACATGTGGAATAACCACATATATATATACACAGACGTCCTTCGCGTAAATTTCTGAGATCTGTGGTATGAAAAAGGGAAAGTTAATAAATGCGATATGTCCGTAGTGGTTCAAAAATGTTCTTATCTTCTTATGTTCTTATCTTATACATCAGACTCAGAGGGTATGTATAATACTAGCTGAATAAAGTGTGTCATAATATCTGTATTGTTGATGAAAAAAATAAGAACAAAAAGATGTATGGATCAATAAAATTGAAATAAAAATTAATATTAAAATTGAAATTAATCCAGGTGCTAGAGGGAGATGGTGGGAGGTCATATAAAAGCCCCCAGGTCTATGTCTATATTAAGACCTCTAGGGGTTAACGTCTTGAGTCTGTAAATCCAGTAAGTCTCTCGTTGGCATAACTTCCGGAACCTATCTCCTCCCCTCCAATGGTTGTCTACCCTCTCTATACCTTTGTACGTCAGGCCATCTGGATTGCCTTCATGAAACAAGCTAAAATGTTTAGAAACACTATGTGTCATGACTTTTTCCCGTATATTGCCCATTAGTTTGTCTATACCCACAATATCTGGGTCTTTATCATTTACAAAGTAATGTATAATAATGTATGCATATACTTTTTAACTTTAGTCAGTAATACAAATATGTGTGCATGCGCGCGCATCTTGTTCCCAGAAGCACGCTCGCAACCTCAACTGCGGTAGAAGTTAGAACTTCTACCCTTCACTATGACACAAAAGAGCTGGGATGCGCGCGCAGCTTATTCTAGGATGCGCGCGCATCTCAAAAGATGGCGGCGGTCAGAGATTCCAGTCAAAGATGCGCGCGCACCTTAACAAGATGGCGGCGCTCCGGGATCCCAGTTAAAAAAGACATAATTGAAAAAGGAGGGGGATTGGCTAGTTAGCATATATAAACATCTGATACCTGGCCCATCCCCATTCAAAGAGCCTGAGGAAGCCCTGCACAGGGCGAAACGCGTAGCTCATTACCTTGGACAGTTGCAGCAACCATAGAGGAGCCGGAAGTGATGTTGCAGCTCTCAATCCGGACGCGGAGAAAGAGATTACCTACCACCCACCACTGAGCGACTCCCTGTGTCTTTTTAGCACTTTTACAGTGCTCTATTTCTTTTATTATCAGTTTTAATCACTTTGTTTTTGTGCATAATTTTCAGTTTGTCTTGCTTATTTAAAATAAAACTTTTATATGTCCTGGCCACCCATTGCACCCTGTGGTTTATATCCTACTAAGCAATCACATCTATGCTGGACCTAAGGAAGACAGAAGGACTCCGAAATTGAAAAAGGAAGCCAAAGAAACCTATATCAGTGTGTACTCACACTGGTCCGTGTGAGCATTTGAATCTATTTTTATCTGACATCCCCCCTTTCCCCTCCCATCCTATTGCCAGGTGAAAATCAAGATACCACGAGAGGATAACACTCACATTAGCCCGTGTGAGTGATAGATATTAACTTTTATTATTCTCACAAATACCTCCCCGAATCACATTTGTCGTTTGCATTTGTACCGATTTAACTGCTTTTCTTTTTCTGTGAGAGAGGGAAACCTCTAGAAAGAAGACGTTACCCCTGAGGTGAGGAACATCCAAGAACCCACAAAAGATAAAGAAGAAAGAACAGCAACCTACACAATAAGAAAAAGCAGAGAGTTAAAGAAACCTTGATGTAATAGAACTTAAACAAGGCCGTGTGAGTTATATACCCATTTTTATATACACTTATATGTATATTTCTCTCCTACCCATCAAGTCTACCCTATAGCTGATGAATCAATTGAGGTGATCTCACCATATTGATCACCAGTGAAAGAAGACACACCTTCCCTAATAACACATACTCTTCCTCACACTGTGCTCCCCCATCTTTTTGTTCCGTTGCCACACACACAGGACAGACTGCCACCCACACACAACTAAACATTTACTCCAGCCCTTTCTAACTGGGTGGCTAGCTAAGCTGATTACCACCCCAACATATACATACATACATACATACATACATACATACAGTCCAAAAAGAAAGTCTCTTATCTGTATCTGTTGTTGTTGCTGTAGGGGAAGGCCTCTCTGTTCTCCTGGGTCAGCACCCTTGTGTGCTATGGCACTCTCTGTGTCCAGGTATTAGAAGTCTTGTCCTCTTGTCTTGCTGTCAGCATACAGTCCTTCCGTGTGCATCAAGACATCATCTTTTCCTCAGGTCAGCCCAGTTGTGGGCAAAGGAAATTTCTGGTCTGTCCTCCTTCTCCTTATGTCAGCCAAATGTGAGCTATGGAAATTTCTCACCTTTTTCCAACAGGAGGCTTTTCTTACAGACTTAATTGGCCAGGTGGAGTCTGGTTAATCGCCTGCTGCACTTAAGCAGATCCCTGCTGGATTTTAGAGATAATTTCATTCAGCAGGGATAAGTCCCCTGTTACATACCTCCCCTGTTTGTGGGAAGCACAGGTTTACCACGGCCGAAGCCCATCCTTCCACTCGCACTCGAGATATCTCTGCGGCTTGAATGAGAGTGGATGGAGGAAGAGAACCCTTAGTCCCACTGGGATTGGAGTCCTTTCTCCAGATCAGTAATTTCTCCTCAAGAAGGTGATTGACCTCAGCACTCTTCAGTCGCTCGAGGAGGACTTTTTCCAAGTACAGTCTTTCTACTGACCAGGTAGTCATGAGATTTCCCCTGCGTCGGCCTATCCTCTCTTTGTAGGCAGACTGTATGGCGACGGTCGCAGAGTGTTTACGCAAATAGTTTTCTCTCGCCATCTTTTCCATGGACTCCAATTTAGCACTAAATGTCCATTCCTTGTAACCCTTGCTCTGTCTTGCAAAGCCTCTGCCAGCTTACTTTTGGATTCTGTCTGATGTTCGGAATCTATTTCTACTATCCTAGACTCGTGACATTTCATGGTAACACTTAAAGAGCATTCAAGAATAGCTATTTAAGTTTTCAGCTCTTGAAGCTGTCCTTCTGCACTTCTTTTTCCACTCAATGCAGTTGCCAGTTCAGCTTCTTTGGAATTGAGTTGTGATTCCACATCTCCCAGTTGACTCAGAGCAAGGCTTAAATCTGTTTCCTTTTCTCTATTTCTAATCTGCAGCTGCCGGTGCTCCTCCCGGATGTTGTCCAGCTCCAGCTGGGCCCTCTCATTGTCCAGCAATTTGCGGTCATCGGCCATCTTGGCCTCATAGCGCAGTGTCAGGCAGGCCACTTTACCAACGGACACCACTTCACTCTCTTCCTTTTTGGTAAGCTGTATCTTGAGCTCAGCGATCTGCATCTGCAGAGCTGTAAGTTGCTTGGATGTGTGTTTAGCTGCCAGCTTTAGCTTTTCCACTTCTTGGCTTTGCCGCAAGTTCAACTCATCAGCGAGAGATCCCTGTTTCTTGAGTGCATCCTGCAATTCTCCTCTCAGGGCCTTCATCTCTTCACTGTGCTCATTCTGAGCTTGCTTCCATGCATCCTTCATATTTTGGAGCTCTGCAGATTTCATCACCAGGGTCGCCGCTGCTTGCGATTTCCACGCCTCTTTCTTCTGGGCGTACTGACTTTTGGGGATGGAGCAGCCGCTCTGCTTCTCCATCTCTTGCTCTAGTTTCTGGACCTTCTCATGCTCCCTCTCATACAGAGTCACCTGACCTCTAAGCTTGGCCTTCAGCGAGGCTCTGGTGATGCTCAGGGTAGCCTTCAGTTCCTCATGCTGTTCTGCAATGACATACTTGGTTCTTAGACATTCCTGCAGCACTTGTACTTTAGCAGTCTGCAGATTTTCTTCCTGCAGAGTTCGCTCATCTCCTCAGCATTCTGGAGGTGCATACGAAGACCTTGCAGTTGGTTCTGCAGTAGGTGCTCTATTTGTGTGTGTTTCTCCAATGCTTCAACCTTTTCATCTTCCAATAATCAATTCCTTTTTTCGAGCTCATTGAGGATCGGCGTAAGGTTCCTCCCTGTCATACATCACACGACGCACGTCAGCCACAACCTGCGCCCAGGCGCCGCGTTTCTAGGAGGGGAGAGACCGCAGAGATTGTCTCCAGGCTCCACCCCCGTGACGCATTCTGCGTCATCACGGGGGACCCATGTCAGCCGCAACCTGCGCTCAGGCGCTGCGCCGCTAGGAAGAGAGACACCGCAGGGACCGCCTCCAGGCTCCGCCTCCGTGACGACATGGGCAGCGTACAGCACGCTCTGACTACGCGCAGACGTCGTATGGACACAGGCACTCAAGGGGTTAATTCAATCCATTATCCCACGGCTGCTACTGACTCCTCTCCTGCTTATCGGTACACAGAATACCTTTGATGCTCTCTGTGCTTTATATGCTCAACCAGCCCTTTGGCAAATTGGCTGAGCATAAACTTGTTTTCATTTGTGTGCTTACCTCCAGCTTCCTGTTGCCTTGTCTCGTCTTGCTTCGCTCCTTGTATTTTGACCTCAGCTTGCACCCGGACTCCTGACTTCTCTGACCCCTGGACCACGGCTACGGATTCGATTATTCTACTCTCTCTACCCCTGGACCCCGGCATCGCATCTACGATTATCCGATCTCTCCACTCCTTGACCACGGCAAGTACCTCGAGCAATCTAACCTCTCCTACCCTGACCGGCTACACGACTACCACTCTGCACTCCGGACGTGTCTGCTCGGTTGTTGGTCGGTGGCTATCAATATCCCCACCTCAGCCTCGCGGCCCCGCCTTGTTTGTGGTGAGCACTCTGTGACACTCATGAAGCTTGCTATTCATTTCAATGACGTGGTCAGTCAAATCAGAATTTACCTCTTTCAGGCTGGTATTTACTTTTTTTACAGTCTCTCTATTATTCATGGCCTCTTCATAGTCCTCCTTCCACTTATGCACTTCTGATTTTAGACTCCCAGTCTCCTGGCGTGAGACTTCTATCTCTAGGTTGAGGGTGTGAAGCTCCTTTTGACAGACTTTAAGATCCATACTAAGACTGTAGGCAGATTTTTGAGAGATGTCCAGCTCCTCAGCGAAATGTGAAGTTCTGTGCGGCAACTGCTGATCTCTTTGTGTGAGGCATCCAGCTCTATGCGGAGAGTATGAACCTCATTCTGAGATATGTCCACCTCTGTCCGGATACTGTTGACCTCCTTGTGTGAGGCATTTAGTTCTATGCGGAGAGTATGAACCTCACTCTGAGAGACTTCCAACTCTCCATGGCGATCGCGAACCTCTTGCTGAAAGACTGTAATCTCTTTCAGTGCCTCCTCATACTTCTGTTTCAGATTAGCAATCATTCGGTCACACTTGCTCTGCTTTTCATCCATGGTGGTAATAGTAGTATTCGCAGTATCTAGATCCACTCTTAGATCCTCCAATTCGGTCTTGGCCGCCGAGTACATTGCGAGCACAGTCTTCTGTAGCTCAGCATTATTTTCTCTCTCCCTTTCCAATTCTTCACGGAGCAGATCACAGTCACGCCTGGCACCTTGCAGTGCATTTTCAGGGCTGGTCAAGGGATGGTCACTCAATGGTTCTGGCTCCGCTTCCCTGGTATGGTTGGTTGAGGGTTCCTCACTGTTGGCAATGGACAGACACTTCTTTGGGGTACACGACTTCTGCCTTGGGCCCTCTGGATATTCTGTCATCCGCGTGACAAATCTTCCATTTCCTCTAGGCTGCAGGGCATCTCGGACCCCCTTTTTCTCAGCGAGATTTGTGGACTTGTCTGTTCCTTCCCCGGTAAGTGAAGCACCGCATTTCTTGTTCTTTTTCCGCCTTTTTGTTTTGGATGACTCCGTCCCACCAGGGATACTGGGGTCTCCGTCTTTATTTGAAACTTCAGCAACTGTACTGTATCCGCCAGGCATTTCTGGCAGTTGCGTTAGCTGGCAGGAATGTTCGGGGTCATGGAGACCTGTTTGTTCGGTGCGTACCGAGTTTAGGCACCTCCACCATTCTTGGGGTGTTTTGTGGGTGTGACTCGGTTCGGATTTCCCATAAGAAATATCTTCATCATCCATATCCTCATAGGACCGGAAGGGCCACTCTTCCGTGGGGTAGGGTTCATTACAGGAACGCTAATCAGCAAAGCAGGAGGCAGGCACACAGTCTAATTCAGAAAGCTTTAATGTGCTGACGTTTCGGTAGTACAACGCTACCTTTTACAAGGTGAGGGCTACGGAGTGAGACATGTAATAACCTTAAATACCCTGGTACTCATCTCTCCTCACTCCGACCGATCGCCTCCCATAACGCAGATACTCCGTGATAACGCGGGTGCGTCGACGCAACGCTTCGCGCTGACGTCAGATGCCAGGTGGGGGCGGACTCCAGGCAGTCATGGCCACTCCGCGCCGGTTGCCATAGTGACCCCTAAGTCAGAGCAGGGAGGAGTGAGGTCCCTCACAAAATCCTAAAGGTGAAAAACTACTAAAAAGTGAAAAAGGGACAAACAAAATATATCACTCTAACACCAACACTAAAGTGTAAATAATGAATAAAGTATATATAATAAAACTGTTGAACTCCAATGGGCTAATGCTTAAATAATTATCTTCATATAAGCACACAATGATCCCAAGTTCCAGCCATAAATCTCAGTGCTGTGGCATAAGGAGACTACGTGCAAGTCCAAAGTCCAACGTCCAGGGGATAATGGAGTCTGTTGCTTCTATCAATCTAATGGAAGAGAAGAATGATCTTCTGTCAAGAAAACATCGCAGGTTCTGTTGCTTATTAAGGCCACCACCATTACTCGTATTCAATGAGTGGATCCAGAACGCTTCCCGTCTTAACAGAAGTGTCTCTCTGTCTGGGGTACCTCGTTTCGGTGCCACATATTCAATCCCCATAAGTCTCAATTATGCGACATTATGCCCATGCTCTTTACAATGTTGTATCTAATCTTCAACATCCTTGTAGTTTTCCCTACATATAACAAGCCACATGGGCATTTGATAGCGTACACCACATATGAGGACCTGCAGGTGATTCTACTCTTGTTTTTAATGTTTTTACCACTATGGGGATGATTACATTTGTCCCCAACGACCAGGCTGTTACAAACAGAGCAGTTCATGCATTTAAAATTACCAGGTCATCCTCCCTCCAAAAAATGGGTTTTTTTGTAATTACTTACACTATCAGTATGAATAAGCGTATTAGCCACATTTCTGCCCCTCCGGAAAGCCACCATGGGTGGTGCACCACATACATCAGACAATACACCATAATTTTACAATAAATGGCAGTGTTTCATAATGGTTGCTCTTATAAATCCACTGGCTTGATTATATGTAGAGGTAAATATTAGCCTTCCCTCATTACTCTTCGCCCTATTGAGGTTCACATCCCTACTGAGTGATTTATCCAAACTGGCAGAGGGATAACCCCTGTCTAGGAACCTTTTACGCAAAGTTTCAATTGCTGGTTCCAAACGTTCTTGTCCGCTAGTGATTCTTGAAACCCTTCCTTTTTGGGAAAATTGTAGGGCTTTAATGAGAGATGGTGGGTGATGACTAGTACTGGGCCCGGACTGATTTGGGGACGGTGCTTGTGCGCACAGCGCACGCCTGTAGAACGCACTGGGACTGCAGCCTTACAGACTTTATTGACCAGGTGGAGTCTGGTTAATCGCCTGCTACACTTAACCAGATCACTGCTGGATTTTAGAGATATTTTCATCAACAGGTATATGTCACTGTAACAGGGGGAATGTGAGGGGAAGAGGGGTGAGTGTGAGAGGGAGAGGGGTGAAGGGGAGAAGAGTGAGTGTGAAGGGGAGAGGGAAAGGTGTGAGGGGGTAGAGGGTGAGTGTGAAGGGGGATAGGTGAGTGTCATGGAGGTAGTGGGGTGAGAGGGTGTGTGAGGGGGAGAGGGGTTAGTGTGAGGGGGTAGAGGGTGAGTGTGAGGGGGAAAGGGGTTAGTGTGAGGGGACAAAGGGTGAGTGGGAGGGAAATGAGTGTGAGGAGGGAGAGGGATGAGTGTGAGGTGGAGTGTTGGGAGTGTGAGGGGAAGTGGGGGAGTGTAAGAGGGAGAGGGGTAAATGTGAGGGGGTGATGGGTGAGTGTCAGGAGAGGGGGCAGTGTGATGGGGGAGAGGGGGAGTGTGAGGGGAAGGTGTGATGGAGAGAGGATGAGTGTGAGGAGAGGGGGCAGTGTGATGGGGGAGAGGGTGAGT
>WSYH01004031.1:0-58271 GCA_036426205.1 Ascaphus truei
TTCCGCGATGTGTTCGACAAAGCACGATCCGAGGTTCTACCTCCGCACCGACCTTTCGACTGCCCGATTGACCTGTTGCCCGGGGCAGCTCTCCCCAGGGGACGATCCTACCCACTCTCTCTCCCAGAGACTAAAGCCATGAACACTTACATTTCAGAGAATTTAGAGAGGGGTTTCATCCGAAAGTCTTCCTCCCCAGTCTGAGCAGGCTTCTTTTTTGTAAAGAAGAAGGACGGGTCTCTTCGTCCATGCATCGATTACCGGGGTTTGAATAACATCACGCGCAAGAACCGCTACCCGCTACCCTTGATATCGGAACTCTTCGACCGCCTTCAAGGAGCTACTGTTTTTTCCAAACTGGATCTAAGAGGCGCCTACAATCTAGTAAGGATACGTGAGGGGGACGAGTGGAAGACTGCTTTTAACACCCATAACGGCCACTATGAATACCTGGTCATGCCGTTTGGCCTGTGCAACGCACCAGCAGTCTTTCAGGATTTTGTCAAGTGAGATTTTCCGGGACATTCTTAACAAATTCCTTATCGTCTACTTAGACGACATCCTAATCTTTTCTAAATCCACCCAAGAACACATCAAACACGTTCAACAGGTGCTGTTACGCCTCCGGGAGAACCACCTCTTTGCGAAATTGGAGAAATGCCAGTTCCATCTGACGTCCGTGGCATTTCTGGGATACATTATCTCTGACTCCGGCTTCAATATGGATCCAGAGAAACTAAAGGCCATTTTGGACTGGCCCCGTCCGACCACTCTCAAAGCCGTGCAACGCTTTCTAGGTTTTGCAAACTATTACCGGCGCTTCATTCGCAATTTTTCCTCCACGGTATCTCCCATCACTGCTCTAACCTAGAAAGGTGCAGATCCCTCATCATGGTCCGAAACCGCCATACGGGCATTTAATCTTCTAAAAAAAGGCTTTTGTGTCTGCCCCTATCCTCACCCACCCAGACCCTAAACTTCCATTTACTCTGGAAGTGGATGCCTCTGACATCGGGGCTGGTGCTGTCCTGTCCCAAAGGAATTCTCCCTTAGCCAGATTACACCCATGTGCCTTCTTTTCGAAGAAATTTTCTTCCGCAGAACGGAATTACGATGTCGGTAACCGGGAGCTCTTGGCAATCAAGTTGGCTTTAGAGGAATGGAGACACCTCTTATAAGGCATGGAGACACCCATAACCATACTCACAGACCATAAGAATCTTCTCTACTTAGAAGGGGCACGTCGTTTGAGCGCTCGACAAGCCCGCTGGGCACAATTCTTTTCACGGTTCAATTACCTCATCTCCTTCATTCCTGGCTCCAAAAACTTGAAGGTGGATGCCCTGTCTCGACAGTTCCTTGCAGAGGATAGGTCTGAAGAGCAGCTAGAGACGATAATTCCCTCTAAATTTATTGTGTCCGCCAACTCCTTTGATATCATGGACAAGATTCGATCCGAGCAATCACAGGCTCCGATGGGGTTCAAGGTTCCGGAGGAAAGACTCTACACGGCACCCCAACATCGCAAGAGAGTCCTCGAGTGGTGCTATTCTTCTAAATCGGCAGGACATCCAGGGATACGGAAAACCAACGACCTTGTCCAGCGTACCTTCTGGTGGCCAGAGAGGGCTAAAGATGTGGAGGAGTTTGTAAAAGCGTGTGGCACATGTGCTCGCAACAAAGTACCCCGGGTCAGACCAGCAGGTCTTCTCCTTCCTTTACCCATCCCAGACCGGCCTTGGAACCATATTTCTATGGATTTTATCGTAGAGCTCCCAACCTCCAAAGGGATGAATACTATTCTTGTGGTAATTGATCGTTTTTCCAAACAGACGCACCTTGTTCCCTTGAGGGGTCTTCCGAATTCCTCCAGGCTTGCGGATGTTTTCGTCCAGGAAATTTTTCGTCTTCATGGAGTGCCTTCAACCATCGTTTCTGATCGAGGGTCCCAATTCGTGTCAAGATTTTGGCGAGCCTTTTCTCGAAAATTGGGCATTTCACTGCAATTCTCCTCTGGATACCACCCACAGACCAATGGGCAGACGGAGAGGGCCAACCAAAACCTGGAACAATACCTTCAATGTTTTATAGCCGATACACAGGATGACTGGGTGGATCTGCTTCCTTGGGCCGAGTTTGCCCTCAACTCCCTTCGCAATGACTCCACTCAAGAATCTCCCTTCTTTATAAATCTTGGTTTTCATCCTTCCTGGTTACCCTTCTCCCCCCTATCCTCTGGAGTACCAGCGGTTGACAAGCGTATCTCCCGGCTGAAAGACTTGTGGAGGAGGATTCAGGAGAACTTAAAAGTGGCTACTGGGAGACAGAAACTCCAGGCAGACCGCCTCCGACGCCAAGTTCCTGAATTTGCTCCAGGAGACAGGGTATGGCTTTCATCCAGGAATATACGACTAAAGGTTCCTACTATGAAGCTGGCACCCAAGTTCCTCGTCCCTTTCCCGTGGTCAGGAAGATTAATCCTGTGGCTTATCGTCTACGTCTTCCACCCTTGATGAGGATTCCTTCGGTCTTTCATGTATCTTTGCTAAAACCAGCATTTCAGAGTCCTCGTTTTTCTAAGACCACTTCTCCTCCACTCCCTCTTTTGATCCAAGGTCAACAGGAGTACGAGGTTCAGTCTATCCTGGATTCTACGATCTCCAGAGGAGGAGTACAGTACCTGGTCCACTGGAGGGGGTTCGGACCTGAGGAACGCTCGTGGGTTCCCCACCGAGATCTCCACGCTCCTCGACTCGTCCAGGCTTTCCACCGTAGGAATCCCTCCAAGCCATATCATGGACGCCCAGAGGTCGCCCCTGAAGGGGGGGTACTGTAAAGATCCAGGAGTCATTCCGCCCTCGGCGTGCTCCCCACTCACCTACAGCTCCGCCGGGTCCCCCTGCAGCACGTAGGCAGCCTCCCTCCAGAACGCCGATCGCAGCTCCACGTGGGCGCGCGCGCACGCCAATGCTCTTCTTCTAGTGTTGGGCCGGCGGGTATGCCCGGTCACGCGCCCGCAAGTGCAGCTACACAGAGGCGCGGCCACACGGAGGCACACCAACCCCTTAAAGGCACAGCACCTCAAACTAGTGCTGCAATCAAATGCAGCCTTACTACTGGGCTTTATTGCTCCTCCCCTGGGACTCATGCTGGACCTATCCCTGCCGTAGCCTGGCCCTTCCACACACCCCCACCTTGCTGTGCTGCCATTGGACCCTCTCTCCTATATATACCCTACAGTTTCACTGACTCGTTGGCTGAGCATAGAACCAGTTGTTCTCATCACTCTCTGCCTCCCTAGTCCTGTCTTGTCCTGTCTTGTTTTGCAGTCTTCCTCATGTATCGAACCGGCTTCCCCTACGACTATCCGTACCTCTGGCATCCCAAACTTGGTATACGGAAATACATCTCTCCGCACCTCTGGCATCCCGAACTTGGCATACGGCAATACGTCTCTCCGCACCTCTGGTACCCCGAACCCGGCAAACGGTAAACGATTACGTCCCTATCTCTAACCCCGGACTTGGCGAACAGCACCCTCTACCATCCGTACCTCTCCTGCCCCGACTCGGACTCCCAGACCACTCTACTCTCAAGATGTGCCCTCATGGCTGTGGGTGGCGTTATATCCTATCCCACCTCAGCACCGCGGTCCCGCCTCGTTTGTGGTGAGCTCATCCTGACATCAATTAACCAACACCACCTGGCTGATTAGGTTTGTTAGAAAAGCCTGCCTTTGAGACAGGAAGTGAGATTTTTCCTGAGTCTCACAAATTGTGGGACTGACCATAGGAACAGACATCTTGAGCCTGCCAGAGACTGCACGCTGCCAGCAAGACACAGGGGAAAGAATTTCTAAAACCTGGAGAACAAAGAAGCCTTCCCCTACAAGAAACAGATAAGACTTTACATTCTAAGACTTTTGGTATATCTGCACATATCAAGATATATGTTTGGGGCTGAGAGACATGCTAATCTAAAGGGAGTTGTTGACTGCATAGGTTTAACTAGAAATACTCCCAAGTGGAACAGAAGCTTAGTTTGACCCCTTATTTGCATACGTTTGGATGATTTTCTTGTGTTAAAGAAACAGGCGCAATAAAAGCCTTATTTAATTTCACCTTAAAACAGTCTCCATTGCATACCTCTGCACATGTCCTCTTACATATGGTCGTCTGAAGTGGGACGAGAGGTGGCCCTTGAAGTTAAAAGGGGCCCCGGAGATTGCCTGTGAAATTTTTTGTGCCTTTTGCCTACAAACAGCCTGAGCAACATAAACAAAGATTCACTGCAGCAGAGACCAGAATTAAAGGGATACACATCCAGGCAGGAAATCTACACTGCACTGAAGAAAGCCACAAAACCACAGATGGACTCTTTTCCCCAATCCCAAGAGGAGAGAGAGACTGCTGAAGCAGGTAAACCTTACTTGCCTATCACAATAAAGTGTAATATGGTCATTGAAATAGGCGTTTTGCCTTCCTGCCGTAGTCAGGGTTCAAGAAGTAAGTTAGCCCTTAAAAGGGATAGGCGTTTGTTGTTTTCAAATGTTTCGCTGAAGCAGTGAATACAGATGGTGACCCACGAGCGGTACTGATTCTGCAAGTAAAGGCTGCCACACCGCATGGGACTACCAGCTGTGAATGGAGTATATGCAGAAAAGTGTGAAAATTGATGCAACTGTGCTGAAGCAGGGGAATTTTCAGTAAACAAGTGCTGAGGGTAGAATTGCCCTACCGGGGAAAAAGGAATTGCTGAGTTGTGTAAAAGGTATCCCAAAGCCAATTGCTGAGTGTTGAGTTGCCCTGCCAGGAGTGAAAGAAATATTCCACTGCAAAGAATATATATTTTTTTCGGCAAGTAAAGTCTGTCTATGTATCTTGGGAGTAAAACAGGCACCCAAAGTGTGAAGAGTTAATGCCATAATACCCAAAGTTGAGACTGAAAATTACTGAACTCAAGCAGAAAACCACATTATTTTGCTGAAGCGGAGGGATTACACCTAGCAAGTAAATGGTGTAAACCAAATAGAAGTTTTTACTTAGCAACTGCACATCCAGTATACCTAATGGGAGAGAATGTGTGCACAGTACTGCTGATATTGTAAAACTCGCCTTAAAAAAAAAAAAAGAAAAAGTCTACAGAGATTCCTGTGAGAGCTACGACCTCTACAAGCAAAATATGCCCACCTGTAGGACTACCACAATTGGGAGTTCTAGAAAATACAGTGGCAACAGCTGCAATAGCGCCTCTTGAGGTCAGGAAGAAAATTACACCTGATAGCCCCAAAATGGAGGACAAAATGCAGCGTTTCTGTAATGAACCCTACCCCACGGAAGAGTGGCCCTTCCAGTCCAATAAGGAGGAAGACATCTCTTACGGGGAACCTGAACCGAGTCACACCCACAAAACACCCCAAGAATGGTGGGGGTGCCTGAACTCGGCTCGAACCAAAAAGGCCGCTCTCTATGATGACGAATATGATCGGCAGGAGAAAGAGCGGGAGCAGCAGATCACCAAATATTTCTGTCAGCTAACGCAACTGCAAGAAAAGCCTGGCGTATACAATGAAGCTGCTAAAGTATCAAATAAAGAAGGAGACCCCAGTATTCCTGATGGGACGGAGTCATCCAAAACAAAGAGGCAGAAAAAGGAAAAAGAAAAGCGGTTCTTCACTTACCGTTGAAGGAACAGACACATCCATAGATCCTGTGGAGAAAATGGGGGGCCGACATGCCCTGCTGCCTAGAGAAAATGGAGAATTTGTCCCGCGGATAACCGAATATCCAGAGGGCCCAAGGCAGAAGTCGTGTACCCCAAAGAAGTGTCTGTCCGGTGCCAACAGTGAGGAACCCTCATCCAACCACCCCAGGGAAGCGGAGCCGGAACCAGTGAGTGTCGGTCCCTTGATCAGCCCTGAAGATGCTCTGAAAAATGCCAGGCATGACTGTGATATGCTCCGTGAACAATTGAAACTAAAGAAAGATGATTACACAGAGCTACAGAAAAATAACGTGAAGCTACAGAAAGATGTGCTCACAATTTACTCTTTGGCCAGGACAGAATTGAACGATCTCAAGACTGAGCTAGATGCTGCAAACACTACAAAAGCCACCATGGTGGAAAAGCAGAGCCAATCCGATAAAATGATGGCTAAGCTGAAGCGGAAGTATGAGGAGACACTGAAGAAGATTACAGTCTTTCAGCAAGAGGTTCACGGTCTTCGCCTAGAACTGAATGCCTCACAACAAGAGGTCAACAGTGTCCAGACAGAGGTGGACATATCCCAGAAGGAGGTTCATACACTCCGCACAGCACTGGATGCCTCACACCACGAGATCGGCACCTGCCGCACAAAACTGGAAGTCTCTAAAAAGGAACTTCACAGTCTCACTGAGGAGCTAGACATCTCTTAAAAACTAACCTCAGTCTTAATATGACTCTCAAAGTCTCTCTGAAGGAGCTTCTGACCCTCAACCTAGATATCGAAGTCTCCCGCCAGGAGACTGTCATTCTCAAAGCAGATGTGCATAAATGGAAGGAGGGATACATGGAGGCCCTGAAAATTACAGAGACTGCAAAAAGAGAAAACTTAAAACTGAAAGAAGAAAATTCTCATTTGACAGACTACGTCAAGGAAAAGAATGAAAAGCTGCACGAGCTTAAAGAAATAAATAAACTTTTGGAAGATGAGAAGTTTGAAGCAGAGCACCGACTGCAGAACCAACTGCAAGGTCTGTGTACTCACCTCCAGAAGGGCGAGGAGAAGCAGCAAACTCTGCAGGAAGACAATCTGCAGGCTGCTAAAGAAGTACAAGTGCTGCAGGAACGTCTGATTACCCAGTATGTCCCCGCAAAGCAGCATGAGAAACTGAAGGCTACCCTGAGCATCACCAAAGCATCGCTAGAGGCCAAGCTTAGAGCCCAGGTGACTTGGCACAAGAGGGAGCACAAGAAGGTCCAGAAACTGAGACAAGTAACTGTGGCCCGAGCAAAGAAATTCACAGTGCTTCACAATACAATGAAAATGTGGAAGCAAGCTCAGAGAAAGCAAAGTGTGCAGATAAATTCCCTGAGAAGAGACTTGCAAGACGCACTAAAAAAAAACAGGGATCTCTCGCGGATGAGATTACAGTTCTACAAGGACAAGTATTGACCCTGACCAAGCGTCAGTATCCCACAGCCACAAAAACCCATGAAGACAAGCGTACAGTGAGATCTGGGAATACCGCTCATCTGAAAAACAAGATTGCAAAATTTGAACCACCTAAACAAGCACTAGCAAAACCTTCAGCCACCCAACAGGCAACAAAAAAAGGTACACGTGCTGAATCAAAACCAGAAGAATCCTCGGCTGATGAAGCTGAAAAGAGGGGACATTCTCTGGAAGTGGACGTGGAATTGCAACTCAATCCCAAAGAAGCAGAACTAGCAACTCCATTGAGTGGAAAAAGTGCAGAGAGACAGCTTCAAGAGCGGAAAACTCAAAGGGCTGTTTTTAAACGCTCTGCAACTGTTGCCATACAGTCTGCCTACAATAAGAGGAGCACCTGATGCAAGGGAAATCTCATGACCGCGCACGCAGTACTTGGAAAAAGTCTTCCTCGAGCGACTAAGCAGTGCTGATCTCAAGCACCTTCGGGAGGAGACACGAATAAACTGGAGAAAGGGCTCCAATCCCAGCAGGACTGAGGGTTCTCTTCCTCCATCCACTCTCATTCAAGTCACAGAGATATCTCGAATGAGAGTGGTAGGATGGGCTTTGGCCGTGGCAAGCCCGAGCTTCCCACAAACAGGGGAGGTATGTAACAGGGGAGCTATCCCTGTTCAGGAAATGTGCTTCTAATCCAGCAGTTTGGTGGTTAACTGCTGGTAGTCAATTAACCAACACCACCTGGCTGATTAGGTTTGTTAGAAAAGCCTGCCTTTGAGACAGGAAGTGAGATTTTTCCTGAGTCTCACAAATTGTGGGACTGACCATAGGAACAGACGTCTTGAGCCTGCCAGAGACTGCACGCTGCCAGCAAGACACAGAGGATAGGACTTCTAAAACCTGGAGAACAAAGAAGCCTTCCCCTACAAGAAACAGATAAGACTTTACTTTCTAAGACTTTTGGTATATCTGCACATATCAACATATATGTTTGGGACTGAGACACATGCTAATCTAAAGGGAGTTGTTGACTGCATAGGTTTAACTAGAAATACTCCCAAGTGGAACAGAAGCTTAGTTTGACCCCTTATTTGCATACGTTTGGATGATTTTCTTGTGTTAAAGAAACAGGCGCAATAAAAGCCTTATTTAATTTCACCTTAAAACAGTCTCCATTGCATACCTCTGCACATGTCCTCTTACAAGCACAAAAACAGGCAGAGCTCAACCAGAGGCCCAAGTGACTTAAAAGAAGTAGTGATACAGTCTGGCTTTCAAGGTCATCAATTTATAAGTCATTAGGTAAAAGTATTTGGAGCCTATTTTAGAGAGATTTCTACCTGGAAAACAGGAAGGCAGAGGGAATGAATAAAATAACATAATTTTTCTTTAAATAGAAAAGGGGAACTTTACTTTTGTTGATAAAGAAAAGTAGTGGCACTCTGTGTGGATAGGAGAGGTAAATAAGCGCACACACACACACACACACACACACACACACACACACACACACACACACACACACACACACACACACACCATATCTCTATATTTGTCTTTATTTTGTAGTGATGGCTAATAGCTCATTATTAGTTATTTCTATTTGCAAAAGAGCTGACACTCTGGAATGTAAAAACAAAAGCGATAAGGATAGTATAGAGATGGGAGGCTGGGGACTCAAGGTCAGCATGAGTATTATATTTTGGTTACATCTGAGAGATATGTAGACATGGTACATGCATCCAGATTAGCAATTGATTGAGTATTGCTAATAGGCAAGTGTTCATCTGCAACACTCCGTACAGCATATCGTAGTTTCATCACACTTCAACTACTGGGCTCAACTCATAATGATGTTAGTGAGTACACACTAGCATTTCTTGACATTTCTACTCATCACTGATTAAATGTAAGTTTCAGTCACACAACTCTCAAGGAAAATGTCAACAAAAAATATGATTCTCGTAGTGGTGAGACTTTTGTCTAATGACCATTACCATATCCCTGTTCATTTAATGTAAACATGTATTTGTAACCTTGTATTTGTAACCTTGTATTTCTCATCTTAACTCTGTGCCCAGGACATACCGTACTTGAAAGCAAGAGGTAACTCCCAAAGTATTAAACATTTTATTAATAAATACAATAATTACACAGCTACAGAAGAAGGATTGATGTATTTATTCTGACACCAGAGTAGCATGTTGAAGTGACTAGAAAGTAAATACTTCTAAGAGAAGAAATGTTTGAATTATTCTTGGCAAGTGCCAATCAGCCAAACTTGGAGAACAAAAAAACTTCCTCTCTCTTAAACTTACTAATACAGTAACCAGAATTTTTTTTGTTCTCTCAGATCCACTATAGCGTGGTACACAATGATATATTCAAACACAACCCACTAAATGACCTTACAGCTCTGCAATGCATACTGTATGTGTTTTTTTTTCTTCAAAGTTTGGCGGATTGGCACTTGCCAGAGAATAATCCAAACATCTCTTCTCTTAAAAGTATTTGCTTTCTAGTCACTTCAACATGCTACACTGTTGTCAGAATACATACATAATTCATTCTTCTGTAGCTACGTATTCCAATATATAATAACAGAGCGCTTTAATTTCCATGCATGGATCAGCATACAGTTCCACTGGAAAGCTGGGGAAATTAGGGCGTTATGTATAAAGCGTTGCCAAAAGTATTTTGCCGTAAAAGTGTGTAGCCCTGTGTAGTTTTGGTGTTACATGTCTTTCTCCTCCTGTGCAATAATCACTGTTAAGGGCAGGTTTGCCAGGCATAATCATGGGGTTTGCCCTCACCTCCTGTGCTGTGTATTATTCAGTGAAGGAAGTGACATCAGGCTCCGTGTCCACTTACAGTGACACAAGCTTTGGTGCCTACTGAATCTATATAATATGCAGAACTTCCTCAATTTAGTCTGTGTGCCTCACCACCTGAGTGAGGTGAGTCTGTCCAACAACCTGTCAGGGCTCTGGCAGTGTTTGTGGCCCTCCCTCAAGGGAGTGGTGTGGAAGACTATTCCTCTTACTCCAACAGGGAATAAGGGAAGAGCTAGACCTGCTTTCAGTGCCCTTGCCTGGGAGTGTACGGTCAGGGACTTCCTTTGGGTTGGCAACCTGAGATGAGCGGCTAGAAGACCGGCCGCTATGATGGGCAGCTGTCCATGTATGGCGACAATAAAGTATGCCAAAGAAAGAGATCGCTTCTGTCCTGATTGTGGAGTCACTTGGGAAGAAGGTGCACATAGAGGTTCTCTTTCAGAGACTCCTCCCTACTACGCTGGGGGTCTGGAAGAGATGGAGGCGCTGTACCATGAGTGTGTATAACTCAGCATTACCTCATAAGCCAGTCCTGATGCCATCCCACATACCACCGCGGGAGACTCAGGGATTCTGTAAGCCAGCAGGTGCACCACACTACACTTCATGTAACAGGGGTCAGTGTCCACATATGGGGGGCAATATGAGATTGGCCCGGGAAAACACTGTTACAAGTGACATATGTGTCTTGGTGTGTAACAAACTCATGTGTCTTGGTGGGTTAATGTTTAGAAACTAATTTAATGAGCATCGACTTTTTCACTAAGAAACAAATGACGCTTGCGGGTGGATTTAGAGGCGGAGTTTGGATGTTGTTGGGAGTGCCCATATAAAATTATATGTAATCAAAAAAACTGCAAGAATGCAACACTTTTTTGGAACTTTGATGGTTTTTTTGGAGCACAAATCAACTTTTTCTTGGTGTAAAAGCCAAATGCAAGTAGACGCAAGCACTTCTTAATGCATTTGTATGTACTGTATGAGCATGATGCACTGAATACAAAATAAGAAAATGTGCGCCAAATGTAAGAATATATATAGATATATCCTGTACCAACATGCCCATGCTGCTTAATAATTTTAGGTGAAAAATATTTTTTACTCTTTCAATTTGTTTAAAAAAATAAAATAACCTGTTATAACATTCCTTTAAAGCTGCATTTCTCTTTTACTACATGGGACTTCGTGGTATTTTAGAAAAGGCTACTGAATCGTTATTCCTATTCAGCCAGATTAAAATAATGCCAATTATATCTGTGCAGCTCATAAATACTGATGTGTCTGTAACAGGCTTTAAAATCTCAGGATATGATATTGAAAGATGAAAAAATATATATAATTACTGTTTCAAAACAGAAGCTGAAAACCTAATGCCATTCTAGAAATAGCCAGAGGATTTTCTGAAGTTGATGAAACACCAGAAAGAATAAAAGGTGATTTAACAAATGTGGAAGCAAGTCAGCGAGATGATTAGGGTAATGCATAAAAGAGAAATGGTTTGAAGGCAACATAAAAGATACATCACAGGAGAGGAGCATGATTGATGCAACAGAAAAAAAGAATAGAATGAGAAGAAGTTTTATGCAATATTTAGTAGGGAAAAAATATTCATCGTGTTTTTGTGGAATAGTGATGGTAAATGTTAAAGGCTGGCAGAAATGACTGCAATGACACCTCTGTGATAGATTTATAAATGCTAAGAAAAAGAAAGGTTAGCTAACAAAACTAATCCATTTCATTTGTCAAGCACTGAGGGATTTACACTTGACATTTCAATATATATTTCACAAAAGTCTCAAACGCCCCAAAGTCTATTCACAACTGTGGTGAACACCACCAACTTGTGTCTGTTGTGCAACTGAAGTGAACTGAAGAGGTTAACAAATGTGCAACTGAAATACAAAAAAAAATACGTTGCAGCACAAATCTCAAAACATCGTGACATTAACCTTTGCAGCGCCCTTATGACATACGTGGTATGTCATTGGCACGTGCTCGTTTTCTAGGGTGTGATCCAGCTGACCGTTTTTTTCTAAACTGAAATAGAGCCCCCTCCAACCCAAATTCTGGCATACGGGGACCAGTTTAGTCATATGATCGCTCCTGGAGTGATCACATGACCTGAAACTGCTGAAGCTCTCTATAGGTTAAGGCCCATATTTACTAAGGAATGTTATTCCATCAGCCATCTTCCAGTGCCAAAAGACACCTTACAATCAATAGAAGTGAATGTCATAAGGTATCTTCTGGCG
The DNA here is from genome assembly GCA_036426205.1 of Ascaphus truei. NCBI lineage: Eukaryota > Metazoa > Chordata > Amphibia > Anura > Ascaphidae > Ascaphus > Ascaphus truei. Next base: position 12,240 of record WSYH01004031.1, read on the forward strand.
CTAGAAGGTGTCTTATGTAACAGCACCACTTAGAAAAGTGTGGATCCTTAATACCTCCTCAAATGCGTATTCACTTTGGCAAACTTGAATGAGAAATGATAGGGGAAAAGATCAGCTAACTTTATCTTAACACAACAAGGTCTGCTCTCCTGGGCTGGGGAGTAAAGAAAGCCCAGACTGAGTAAGCAGAAGCCGACCATTTCTTCCTCTCTGCCCTTCCTACACAGAGCTGGAAGGCAGGGAGGAGGAACTTCCATCACTTCCAGGCTTGACCCCAACAAGTCCTATTAAAGAGTCCTCTGCAGCTTAACCCTACTGTATCCCCTCATCTAAACACTTGCTATATTCAGCCTGATCTTAGGGTTCTCCTTTCAGTGGCCCAAATATACCCCTCTGCTCAGCTACACATCATCTTTTTCCCTTTAGCATTTTTTTCTAATCTCCCTTTTTTCGCACCTCACCCCCGATACCTCTCCCCCTTCTCCCTCTCAACCTTTATTTCTCCATGTTCTCTCTATCTCATCAATACACCTTTTACTTCCCCCCATCCATTTCCTTCTCCACTCTTCCTTTTTACCTCCACCATTGACCTTCATCCTATTTCCACACCACACCATTAACCCCTCATGTCCTTTAAACAAATAGATTAATGAATATTTGGCCATACTTTCATGTGCTGCTCCTCCTTCATTTGCTGTAGTTTCTTTTTCTCTTCCTCCTTTTGCTCTTCTTTGTAGGAGTGGCTCTTTCCCTGTAAGTGACAGTAGCCATAAGTTAGAACATGCACTGGAAAGCTCTGAAATAATTGGCAATTGTTTGGTGACAGAAGGCTTTGATGGGTTTTCGTGACATCTTCGCGGGCCAAAAGAGCTTGTATCTTATTGCTGGCGAATACATCAGCTGTACTGAAACTATTAGTGTTAACACTGGTAAAATGTGCCAATCATTGAGCTGATAAATGTCGTATGTTTGTGTTGTTGCTTCGTGCTAACCTGTTTTACTACTATCAATTTAAAAAATGAGGTACAGTATGACTGGATTATGCACACACATTTTTAGTTATAGGAGCAGTGGAGTGATTGGCATTAGTAAAATGAATTGTGTAATTGTATCAATATAAGGAAGATGTTAAGATAGTAGACTCTCCTCTTTAACCTTATAAACATACTGTAGATGGGTATATGCATGTACAATACGTGTACATTTATAAGCCCCATGTGTTTCTTATTGTAAATCTTTAAAAGTTACAATAAGAAACAATAACTTACCCATTTGAAAGCAGGAATCGCCCTGTTTCTTAAATATTATTTTTTTTTTTACAGAATCGGAAATCAGGGGGGTCCCCTAGAGGTTGAACCGCACTATTCTTAGCTTCAAGATCCAAAGATGGCTGCCATGGTCATCCAATAGGAAGCTGGAATGTCATTATCTGATTACATTGCAGCTTCCTATTGGTCCGTGAAAGCAAGGCTTGGATAGCAGCCATATTGATTTCCCAAAAAGGAAAAGAAGCACCAGTATATAATAAAATAAATATCTCCGCAATCGGGGGTCCCTGGACATACAACTAGATAATAATTAGAGAAAGGGGGATTTCTGCTTAGAACAGGATATACAGTAGGTCTGGGGAAAAACGAGATATATTTTGCCTGTATGCACTTGTGCAAGCCTTGGATGTAAACACGTTAGACTAATATTGAACTGGATTATAGTACAGTACATAGTTTGGATATATATAGTTTTATATATATATATATATATATATATATATATATATATACAGTGGTTGAAAATCACCAAAAAAATCTACTCGCCACCTAGTACCAAACTGTGTGCTGCTTGGGCCAAATATTACTCGCCCGGGGTTTAAATCCACTCGCCCGGGGTGAGCAAATGTATAGGTTTTGTCGAACACTGTATATATATATATATATATATATATATATATATAGATTTTTTTTATAGATAGATATTATATTATATATATATAATTATTATATAATATATATATATTATATAATATATATATATATATTATATAATATATTATATATATATATATATATATATATGAGAAAAGAAAGAAAGAAAGCGCATGCCCCATACTATAAAAAATGACATTTAATAGTAGGAAAAGGGAAGGGAGGGGAAAGGATCACTCACAAGGGTAGATAAAATATAGGCAATTGTGAATAATAGTATCACCGCCAAACATGCGATCCCGTGTAAGAACAGCATCAGCTGGGACTTGTGCCTCAGGCAGGCTCACAGGAAGCACCGGGCTCTGCGAATTCCAGGACTTGAAAATCTCTGCCTCCACTGTGCTCAGAGCGCGACGCGGCAAAATGATTGGTAAAGTCCCAGTTAAAATAGAAAAGAAAGTAAATGCTTTTCTATTTTAACTGGGACTTTACCAATCATTTTGATTACAATCCGCCCTTACACGGGTTTCTAGACAACCCGTTTGGTTTATATTCCACCACTTTGAGAGCTTTTCCATACTCCTTTGAAAAAGTCACCTTGAGTGACGAAACGTGTCGGGAAGTTGCATACGGACGATACAACGTCATCACTCAGTGAGCGCGACTAGGCCGCATCGCACTCTGAGCACAGTGGAGGCCGAGATTTTCAAGTCCTGGAAAGAGCAGAGCCCGGAGATTGCTGTAAAAATCAAAAACGAATAGACGATACCGTTCTTGTGGCTAACTAAATGCTTTTATTTATGCGAGCTCTCGAGATACACTGATCTCTTCTTCCGGCGGTGTTACAATGAATAAAGCCAAAAAAGGGTTTTAACATTAAAACAGTGCATCCTGGAATGTGATCTGTGATTGGAGCCTATCCCTCCCCCCTGTGCAGTATGCATTTTATGACTTGAGGTGTTAAATGGTCCCTGAATGTAAGTGATATAAGAGTGTGTGTGTGTCTATACAAAAACAGAGAAGCAGAAATGCCTTTTGATGCACTCACTATAATTAGAGCTCAAAAATAATAAAGTTTTAATAAATAGTCAGAAAACAGAAAACATACATGCTAATTAAAACCTAAAAGATAGCGCATGTTAACAACAGCTGGTGGTTAAGAATTCCCACTGGGTACTATATGAGAACCTCTAGATTACCAATATGTAACACTCTGGTATCTGCTGAGAAATAATCAGGATATCATGAGGTGATCTCGGTAATGGAGGTAAGTATATTAAGTCGTGCAGCTCCAGTATATATCATAGGATCAGACCCCTGGTGTATATATAAGGGCTAATGGTGAGGTAATGTGTTGGATAGAATGAACCCAATAATGCAACATAAAAATGCAGGCACTGGGTCATGCTCCCTCTCAGATATATCTCCTATATTGGAGAGGTACAGAGTCTTCACTATGTGAAAACGCACAGCTGAATTTGAATTAACGTAGGCAATGATTAACAAAAGAACAAAAATACACTTGATTCAGATTCACTTGCAAATGAAATGCAAAATATATACAGTTCCATGGGGATGAGTTGTTTTTTTTGCTAGTACAGCGATTCAATTTTTTGTTACATTGTGTTATTGACTTACATTTATTTTATAAATACTCTGACAATCTTGTTCTCTTAAATCTTACCCATGCTGTGGGTGCACGCCCATGGTAATCGGTAGTTTGATTGTTGGCTGCAGTCAGTGACATCTGGTCCAGAAATCTGTTATTTCTTCTACGTATATAAAAAAAAACAACAAACAATCTATCCGGGGGCTTATTAAAAATCAACCACATAATACACATTTTACATCCTGCAACTGTGTGAAAAAAGCAAAATGGAAATAAAAGACAAATATAGAACAACTAGAAAGAACCATGTGAAGCTTGAAAGCTTGTACGATTGTAAAAGACCTCGGTGTTTCGCAGGATCCTTCAACATACCAAGACAAGCCTCAGAATATCACCAGGCATATCTAGCGGCTGCAGGCTTCGGAGGGCCCCAGGCAATAGTTTCACAGGGGCCCTATCCACAGTGTTTTGCAATTTTTTAATAATATTTTTCTATGCTTAGAAGGGGGAAATAAATACAGAGCTGCCAAGAGAGAAGCGTCTCCTGTGTCACACTACACACCACGTTCCCTCCTTAGCTGTAGTGGAAATCAGACACAAAACTAGAAAAATGTAGAGGGGTGCATAGAGGTGAGTCTGTGGTGTACCCTGGAGGTTTGCCAGGTGGCCCATGAGACCTGGCAACAGACAGATTTAGCCAGAAGCTTGCGAACCTGTGCAGTATCCCTTGAGCTGTGGGTGCCTAGATGCCTTCCTATGTTGCCTATTGCAGCAACCTGTAAAGATCACATTTCATAGTATTCAGTGGTAATATTGCCACAGAATACTGCAGTATGTAACATAAAAACATTGTAACATAGTAACATATTTGATGAGGTTGAAAAAAACACATGCGTTCATCAAGTTCAACCTATGCTAAATTTAGACAACAGATACTTTATCCTATATCTATACTTACTTATTGATCCAGAGGAAGGCAAACAAAAACAAAAAACAGTGTTATATCATCCAATGATATCTCATAAGGGGAAAAATAAATTCCTTCCTGACTCCAAGAATTGGCAATCTGATTAATCCCTGGATCAACATTCTTCCTTATTTGGTATAAGCCTGTATTCCTTTCCTTTCTAAAAAGATGTCCAACCTTTTAAAAAAAAAAATCTATTGTATCTGCCATCACAGTCTCCATGGGTAATGTATTTTGCATTTTAACTGCCCTTACTGTAAATAACTCTTTCCTTTGTTGCTGGTAAAATCTCCTTTCCAGCAACCTTAAGGGATGGCCCCGAGTCCTATGTACCGTCCTTGGGATAAATAGTTCTTTTGAAAGCTCCTTGTAATGTCCCCGAATATATTTGTATATAGTTATGATATCCCCTCTTAGATGCCTATTTTCTAATGTAAATAAATCTAATTTAACTAGCCTTTCCTCATAAGTTAGAATGTCCATCCCCTTTATTAATTTGGTGTCTCTTCTCTGCACTCTCTCTAGTTCCATAATGTCTTTTCTAAGGAGTGGTGTCCAAAATTGGACTCCATATTCAAGGTGTGGTCTTACTAATGCTTTATAAAGGGCCATAATTATGTTTACTTCCCTTCCATCCATTGCCCATTTAATGCATGACAAGATCGTTTGCCTTTGCAGCTTCTGCATGGCTTTGGGCACTATTGCTAAGCCTGCTGTCTACCAGCGTTCCTACATTTATTTATATTATTTCTTTATAAAAATGTATTACCAGGAAGTAATACATTGAGAGTTACCTCTCGTTTTCAAGTATGTCCTGGGCACAGATTTATACAAAATATATGGTTACATTAAAAGAACAGGGTTATATAGTCAATTCACAGACATTTCATGGACAGATAGAGTTGGAAAATTGGGTACAGGGGATAAAGGGCTTGTGAGTTTCAGATTGAAATAGAGCAGCTTTAACATCACCAAACATCAGTGAATGGCAGCAAATGGCTCACAACCGTTGGCTGCCCCAAAAGCTGTCCGACTTTGGGGCAACGCAGATGTAGACTGGGGTGGTTGATATTCAATGCAGCTGTGAACACAACGCTCTTGCTGTACTCTTGGCTCTAACATTCCAGTGGGTAGGGTTGACGTTCAAGAAAGTACAAGCAAATGTTAACCCTTAGCACACTGGTCCTGTGCAGAGAGGAGCCCCATCAGGCTGTCCGTCTTTGGGGCAACATAGATGTACACTGGGGTCATTGAGATTCAATGCATCCATCTCCATCACGGATTCCCATAATTTATCCCCATTTAATTTGTAAGTTGCCTGTTTATTCTTTAAAGACTATAAAATCTTTGGGAGGAAAATATTTGATCCAAGTACTTACTTTAGGTTATATACAGTATGTATGAAAATTAGGTTTCAGATTGAATAGTTTCATGAACATAATTATCTTAAGCGTGTTCATTACAGACATACAGTATTACACTGATTTGCCCAAGATGGTTCTGCTATCAAACCTCTTCCACCACTTTTGGAGCAATCATGTTTACCCATAAGACCCCTTCTAGCACTGAAAGACACCTTAAGCCCTCTTCATTTTAATGAGGTGTAAGGTATATACCCTGCACCAGAAGGTGGCTTATGGAACAACACCGTTTGGTAAATAAAAGGCTTTTATCCCCATAGTTGTGAATTACTTGTGGACAATTTTATCCACGTGGCTGTGGCTTACTTGTGGACTTTTTTTTATCCACGTGGCTGTGGATTACTTGTGGATTATTTTATCTACATGGCTGTGGATAACTTGTGGACTATTTTATCCACGTGGCTGCTTGTTCTCCTTGTATTCATAGTTTTAAATGATTCCGTTTATACTTATTCACTTCTCAGTATCTGTACATGTTTAATTATGCAAATTGTACTTTTTACTCAAATGTCAACCTTTGATCTCTATTAGGATGTACAACCTGCTTGTGCACTTTAAACCAGAAAGCACCTCCAGATTAATGTGCACATCTTCGAAGCAGCCTCATAAGCATTCAATAAATTGCTTTCATTATTACACTCATGAGAGCCTCTTCAAATGTCTATAAAAAAAAACTAGTTTTCTGCCTGTTAGACAAATAATTGACCTGCCTTCAAATAATCAAAAGGGAATGATTTTCCTAAAAACACAGAAATAGTAAGACAGATAAAAATGTTTTAATCTTCTTATGTCGTAAATCATTTTTATTTTTTTGGCTGAAACCATTTTATACCTACAGTATTTTGCAATGTCAACTCTATTATATTATCAAGCTGGTTAACGGTTATTCAAGAATATAATCAGTTAAAGGGATGTTTTGGAGGGACATGTTAATAAATAAGAAATCTTGGTTGCCAAAACTCATCATTTTTCCTGCTGCAGGTTTTTAATTAGAAACTTTGCAAGACATACAAAAAAGTTATAGGACACACACACACACACACACACACACACACACACACAACACAACACACACACACACACACACACACACACACACACACACACACGTATAAATCAGTCTTCAATCTGCTTTCTGTTCTCTTTCCTGTGATCTCAAATAGTTTTTTGACTAACCCAAATAGAAACATGGTTTTATTCATTCCCACCCTCAAACTGATCCATTTGCAAATTACTTTTTTTTTTAAATGGTGCAAACACAGTTTACTACTGCATCCTTCAAAGCAGCAATACCCTGTTTTTTACTTTATGCTTTATTACATGCACTAAGCAGTCTTCAAAAGTAGGACGGCCATCATCCCTGGTTTGAAATAAATATATATTTTTAAGAACAAAGCATTACTATTCTACAAGACACCTACTGGCCAACCCGGAACTCACCTTACGGACTATTCAAGTGTAAGGTGTTTTCTGGCTCCGAAATGTGTCTTATGGAGAAGCACCGCTAATAAATATGCCCCTTATTGTCTTTAATGATGGCTGCTACCTGAATGTAAACCAATCAGTTAGGGCAACCGTATTAGTTTTCCCTATGTGACTGGCTCTCTGTGACCTTCCTGCTGGCAGCAATAGTTGCACTATACGTTTTGCTTTCTAACTTTATTGAATAATAAGAAATGTCAAATGTTGTATTGTGCTATTCTACAGCAAGATGGATTTTTGTTTCTGCTCTCTCTTCTCCAAACGTTTATGACACACGAGTACAGTATAAACAAACAAATAAAGTTCCGCAGCACCGATGGCAGAATGGTATGTCCAAACAATATAAGTTATAGCAAGCAAGGCCTAGAAAAGTGACAGCAGGAATCCCTATTGAAATGAAAAACTTGTGTACTGTTCAAAATTTAATCTGTGGTTCTTGAAACGAGGGTCTCTGGAACATGTCAGACTTTATTTGGTTGTCCCCCGGAACCTTCAAAGTCACTTTAGATTGCTCTCTTTGCTAATCGATGGCTATTCTATCACCATCAGCAGATCAGTTCCGAAAACCTTTTTTTTTTTTTTTTTTTTTAGTTATGGCGTACTATTTGTTTGCTAGTTTTGCAGGTGGGAGCCTTTGATAAATTCCTTGCTGAATACTTTATGAAGGATATGAGGGTCATCTACAAACATTATACTTAAACGAGTCCACCGATTTACTCGTTTCTTGCTAATCGTTTTGCAAACTGGCCCTCATCTTAGCATTTTAGGAAGACTGGATTTACCATCCTGAATAAAGCAACTGGAGAAGTTTGCCCTGGTTTGCAGACCGTGCTTTGCTGGAGGGTCGAGGCCCCCAAAGGGTTAAATTTGATAAATTTGAGGCTAATGTTTCTCCCGAAATGTTAGAAATATTTGATTTACTATAATTGTAATAAAGTACGGTTTATCTTACAACAACATGTCTTCTTGCCACAGTAATTCTCTCTGCAAGTTTTGCTGTCTTCTTTTTTCTTCCAGTTGATCAGCCTGCAACCATCAAACAGCAAATGCAGAGTTATTTTTGGGTGGATAAGGGTCACACTTTTACAACTAATGACCAGTACTGAAACTAATCAGTCTATGGGGCTTATGTACCAAGCATCACAAAGTGGGGGGGGCGGGGGGGGGTAAGGGGTTGGGCACAAATTTTCCACGCGCAAATCTCATTTTAAATAGCCCTTTTGATCACCAGTGTACAAACCTGACATTTCTCAATCTGCTCTTGCAGCATCAAAAAAAGTTTTTCTTTGAAAAAGATCTGCCACACTGAAAACGACAGCACTAGGTGTACCGTTGTTAATGGTATGTACTAAAAAAAACAATGTTTCTGTTTGCCAAAAAATGTCGAAAGTGTTTCAAAATGGTCCACCAAGTTCAGCTTGGCGTAAACCCTAAAAAGTTTGTTAATTATGTTACTGCAGAATGAAGTTGCTGTGTATCAACCAAAAATGTATTTGACGCAGCACAGATGTGTCGTTTTATAGGCTAGAAAAATGTATTATTTGCACAGGATGGCTATTCTAAATAATATTACGCTAATAATTGATATTTACTAGTATTAAGTAGTTAGAAATAAAACAAAATACACATACAGATGTAGCAGACCCTGTTGCTCCTGCTGCAGTGTTGTAGCAGGACACACAAAACCCACCAGCCGGAGCAGACACCATTGTGTCTGAATAAGGCTGTGATTATACCAGATGCTGCTGGGTGGCAGCGCGATCCGGTGACGTCATCCTCACGCTGCCGCCGAGCGGCATCTGAACAGGCAAAGGAGACAGGTGTGGAGACAGGATAGGCAACAAGGATGCGTAGCGGAGGCGTGGCCATGAGCAGTTCTCCCTCAGTGGCTGAGTCGCTCACTGACGCGGCCGTTGCCTGCCATTATAGGCTAAAGCTGCAAAATTCAGGGCATTACTAAAATCCCTGCTCTCTGATTGGTTAAAATTCCGGGCATTATTCATTTATTTAGCAGTTGTGCACTCTGCTAATGACGCCTGTATCCAGGTTATGTAGAAACTGCAGGTATGGACTGTAACAGGTATTTACCTAGGGCAGGGTGATCAACTCCATTCCTCAAGCCCCCCCGCCCAACAGGTCAGGTTTTCAGGCTATCTCTGCTTCAGCACAGGTGGCTCAATCAGAGGCTCAGTCTTGAGCCACCCTTGCTGAAGCTGGGATATCTTGAAATCCTGACCTTTTGGAGGGAGGGGGTGGATGGGTGAAGGACTGGAGTTGAGCCTCCCTGACCTAGGGTATATTAGTAATAGAAAAATCCATAGGGCAAGCAAAGAATGTTCTAATTACTCGGTATTAGCATTGACTGCAGACTTTATGTGGCTTTAGGGAACATACCTAATCCAAAATGATATGAACATTATGGTTCTGTAATCATTTGACAGAGGCTATCACAACATTTATGCATTTGATCTGCATGAATTCAACATGATTTTGGTATAATGATAAAACATACAGCTGCAGCGGCCACACACATCACGCGGTGTACACATCAGAATACCCACGCCATGGCGCGTGATCTCTTTCAACCTTCCCGCCTTAAGACGCAAGTGCGGCGAGTGCAGAAAATGGCATTGTAGAGTTCTGGTTTTTAAACACCTGAAATTGACACAGTAGCACAGTACTGTACACATTACACGTCATTCATTTCATTGCACGCAAAGAAACAGAATCCATGAAATTAAAACAAAGCAACCGCGATAAACGCGGGTGCCTGGGGCGATTGGCCACGTTCATGCCGCGTGGAATACAGCAGCGCACACGAAATCGGTACCGTGATTTGTTCGAATAACGGCCTCTGCAGCTGTAGAGTTTTATGATTTTAAAGAGTTTTTGTTTACTTTAGCCATTAAAATGCATACCTTTTGCCTTTGAAGGTCTTTCATTTTTTGTAGTTTAGCTTCCTCTTCTTCTTTTATTTTCTTTTTGTATTCTTCAATCTGGAGCTGTAAAAAAAGAAAGAAGCTGTTCTGTATTGAGTTGGTAGTCTCATATAAGCCCATCTTTACTAAGCGATGCTACGTTATAAGATACTTTCCAGCATCGGAAGACATCTCATGAGACATTGACTGGAAACAGACTGTGAGGTGTTTTATGGAACAGCATCGCTTAATAAATATGGCTTGTCAATAGCATGTCTATACCACTATTTAGATCACCTCGGTAGCCCGACATTTCTTTGAGGCACACATGTCAGACTTTAACCTCTTACAAGCATTTGCGATTGAGAGGGTAAGTTTAGGACTCAGAGGAGGTGACTTAGAAAGGGCATTACTACGCAGAGAGTCGAGGTGGATTGTACAGATGGATTCAATGATTCCCAGGGGTCTCAATGACTACCTGGGTTTCGCAATGTTTATATAAGCATTGCATTAGCCTGCACTATATTATATTGTCAGTAGCATCCTTTGAATGTATTTGATACCCACTGGCTTACTAAGTACAATTTCAGTGATGAGGATCTCATACACTTCTCTCTTTTTCCCTTTCCCCAACCCCTGTTTTTATCCACAGAGTCCTGGGTTTGCACATTATAAGGCTGGTTCCCAACCACACACGACTCACATCGCGTCTCCGTTTGGATATCTCCAGAAAGACTCTTGACTGTCCTGTACAGTACTGCTCCATACTCCGACTGCAACCATCCAAGAGGGACCTATTTCTTATTTATGCATCACCATGACGTTAATCATCTTACGTCTCTATTTGAAGACGAATATCAGGAAGGACACCATCTGGCGTTATTACAGCAAAATGAAAACTACACATCAGGTTCTTTCTTCCAAGTCTGGACGTTAATTTGGGCATTGGAGCTCATGTACTTTCACTGGTATGTCAAAAACATATATACCAATAGTGATTTATTGGAGAACTGTATCGCTTCTTTCCATGATGTATGTGTCATCATACTGATAGTCCACAGTTATGTGGAAGATCATCCTTCATTGAATTCCATTTGTGCACAAGTACATACATTTATTGATGTACAGATTCCTGGGTTTGCACCGAAAAAGATCTTCGATGGTTTGGGAACTGATCCAGAATACATCAAAAGGGACGATCAGGAATCTTGGACTCTATGAAAAATACTGGACCATCACGAACTTTTTGAACTATACACTCAAGATTGTACGATAATAGCAAGATTAAGAACTGAGACTATATTAAGGAGAATAATCTTTCCACATACCCACCTTGGAATAGACTTGAAGGAATATACAAGTATACCCATACTCTTCTCTCTTTTTTGGCAATAGTATGTCATTAATTTTCAACAGCCCTATATTTTGGGTAGAATATGTAGAGAGTACATGTAGAGAGCCTATTATATAACTCACAGTTAATATGCTATTAATCTCTCATGAACACTCTGTCTGGGGAGTATTTGGTTAAAAGTCTCGTGCAACTTAGTGGGATGTGTGATAGCTCCATATAGAATCCCTTTAAAATATCTGACATTTATTATGCTAAATATGAATCCTGACTATGTCCATATTTGCTGTCAAACCTATGTTTCCCTAGATTAATCACATTTATTCTTGGTATAGAATAATTCCATCTTTGATGCAATGTTGTGATAACTGTCCATTCTATGTACTCATTATATAGGCAAAGGCATGGATATTATACTCTGTGGTAATAACAATGGTTTAATTTAAATGCAGTAACTACTATTTCCATAGCATAGCTATACATGCCATTAGTTATTGACCACCATTTGCTAAATACCGCCATGCCTGCATTAAGAATACATGTATGCAAATTAGATATGTCTATTTTCATTCTGTGCACATACATGTTTAAATAACAACTTTTCCATGTGATTCCTGTACAAGCCGTAATATCCCTTTAAGATAGTCTTCTTTAGTACTTAGCAGTGAGGCTGACACACTGCGCATGCGCATGTGTCGGTTCAGCATTAGCCAGTTGCCGAGATTGTGACCACTCTCCACATCTCAGGGTAAGCATGCGCAGTTAGGCGCTCTGAAGCGTGCACAATAGAAATGCCTGCCAGTGTATTATACATTAGTGAGGAGCGCTAGAGACGATCACGAGTGACCTCACGGACATGCGCACTCGCGACCGTGAAGTCCACTTTGCCCTCAGTACACTCAATTTCGCCAATGATTTACTCTATAAACGCTTAACAATATGCAGCCTCTCTTCTATAGCTATGCAGGCGCCAGACACACACTTATATTTATGATCTCAGACGCATGAACTGTGCATATTTGTGATTAACTATCAGTATTGCCCTTTTCAACTAGGGTAGGTGTTGACATGCTACTCCCCTGCCATTGGCTCTCTGGCTATGACGCCCCAATGACATTTACTGTCAATTCAATTGCATACCCTCTATTACTCATTTCATTAATTAAGCACACCAGGTGCTCACTATCACTGGCCCAATTATATCCCTATTTAATGTGCATGTTACCCTGCCTACAATACCACTCCCAGTAGAAGGCTAAGGCCGAAACGCGTAGGAGCAGGTCTAGCAGGCAGGATCCCCTGGTTTGTCCCCTCTTTGGGTCACATTACTATGCTCTAACATCCCTCCTTGTTCACCCCTACATGTACCGACCACACTGTACCAGACCATAGGTGATGTATCACTCTTGCTAGCTATAGGCTTACATATGCTTTGTAGACTGCAATTTGTGTATCTCTGCTGTCACTTACCTGCTACTCTTTGTCGCTCTAGACAAACCCTATACTGCAGGGGATAGTAGGTATATTTGACCTTGTGCTGATGATTACATAGCCCTAGCTGTGACTACTTAGTCTGTTGGGTGTCACACCAGGTTTATTTTGTCAGTTGTCTCAGAATACTATCTGAGTGTACTTTGGGCATCTTTTTGGAGGATTTGTTTAGCTCTGTAATGAACAGGGGATCCATGCTGTATTTTAAAATTTCTGTGCTTTGTTTTAACTATTTTTGTTCTGTGACAATACTTTAATAAACCTTATGTGATTTGTACTGATACACATACTAGAGTGCTTTATTTAGGGCCTTCTTTTCTCTCTCATTATATTATACTGCCCTTATAGCACCACTGACACATCACTGTAGTTTGGATTTTTCCAGTGTCGGTATTTAGCTGTGTTTATATGTCTTGTGGATGCGGGGTCCTCTCTTTTTCTCTTGCACACTATTTAGATCTGTAACACTCCCCACCACAAAAAAAACCTTACTTTAACCAGGGGGTCCCCCTAAAGCTGATCCATACTCCCCTGACCCCTAGGGACCCGCAGTTGCCGGTAAATTAGGCTTTTTCATTTATTTTTCGTTTCTTTGAAAAAGTGACCATGGGGTCACAAATTGAAAGTTATTCACCTCTCTTTCTCTATGTGTAGTGAATGTGCTTCTGCTGCTGTCTCTCACTTTCTCTCTCCTTGGCTAGCAGTCTCCTCCAGCCTCCTCATTCACCTCTCGGAGTGTCAGGCCGGAATGTGACGTCTTGCATTGTGGCAGAGCACCGGCAGCGATTTGGCCATGGCCACATGGCCTAGACCAGTGTCTCTCTTAGGCCCCTTTCACTGTCACCTGGGCTATGTCTCTGTGTGCCTCTCAGATTGTCACTACCTATATCTGTCTCTGTCTCAGACTGACAGTTGGTCTCCCTCTGTGTCTCTCAGACTGACAGTTGGACTCCCTCTGTGTCTCTCAGACTGACAGTTGGACTCCCTCTGTGTCTCTCAGACTGACAGTTGGACTCCCTCTTTGTCTCTCAGACTGACAGTTGGTCTCCCTCTGTGTCTCTCAGAATGACAGTTGGACTCCCTCTATGTCTCTCAGACTGACAGTTGGACTCCCTCTGTGTCTCTCAGACTGACAGTTGGACTCCCTCTATGTCTCTCAGAATGACAGTTGGACTCCCTCTATGTCTCTCAGACTGATAGTTGGACTTCCTGTGTCTCTCAGACTGATAGTTGGTCTCCCTCTGTGTCTCTCAGACTGACAGTTGGACTCCCTCTGTGTCTCTCAGACTGATAGTTGGACTTCCTGTGTCTCTCAGACTGATAGTTGGTCTCCCTCTGTGTCTCTCAGACTGACAATTGGACTCCCTCTGTGTCTCTCAGACTGACAGTTGGACTCCCTCTATGTCGCTCAGAATGACAGTTGGACTCCCTCTATGTCTCTCAGACTGATAGTTGGACTTCCCGTGTCTCTCAAACTGATAGTTGGTCTCCCTCTGTGTCTCTCAGACTGACAGTTGGACTCCCTCTATGTCTCTCAGACTGACAGTTGGACTCCCTCTATGTCTCTCAGACTGATAGTTGGACTCCCTCTATGTCTCTCAGACTGACAGTTGGTCTCCCTCTGTGTCTCTCAGACTGACAGTTGGTCTCCCTCTGTGTCTCTCAGAATGACAGTTGGACTCCCTCTATGTCTCTCAGACTGACAGTTGGACTCCCTCTGTGTCTCTCAGACTGACAGTTGGACTCCCTCTATGTCTCTCAGAATGACAGTTGGACTCTCTCTGTATCTCTCAGACTGATAGTTGGACTCCCTCTGTGTCTCTCAGACTGACAGTTGGACTCCCTCTATGTCTCTCAGACTGACAGTTGGACTCCCTCTATGTCTCTCAGACTGACAGTTGGTCTCCCTCTGTGTCTCTCAGACTGACAGTTGGACTCCCTCTGTGTCTCTCAGACTGACAGTTGGACTTCCTCTATGTCTCTCAGACTGACAGTTGGACTCCCTCTATGTCTCTCAGACTGACAGTTGGACTCCCTCTGTNNNATCTTCTCGACGATAGTGGACTCCCTCTATGTCTTCAGATGACAGTTGACTCCCTATTTTATCTCTCCAGAATGGACAGTTGGATCCTCCCTCTTGCATTCATCTCATGATGTGATTCAGTCATTCGCAGATACTCTCTGTTTGTATTCTTAAGTAAGGGCTACATAACAATATTCGCCCTTTGTGACCATCAGCCCCCTGCCCCGTCTTTACCCTTCACGCCTTTTACCCCTTAACTGCCTCCCTGGTCGACACTTGCTTCGTAGTCGGCGATATCAATCAAATGGTGAGTCGCCCCGCGCTGTGTCAGGAAGCATACAACCAGTTTGATGGGAGCTGACGCTCTCTTTGGCATGCCCGCATAATTCCTTGAGCCTCACGGTCAAACTAGTGCCATACTTTTCTTCATCAAGTGTCTGCTCCGCACAAGTGACACCCTTCTCTTTTGTAACCTCAAACTATGCACAACGAATCTCGGTTACGCCACCCTTCCCAAGCCGAATGCAGCCGAATACACCTGCACCTTCGGCGACCGCCCCCCTGGTTGAACGCCTGAACCAATTTCGCTGTTCCATACGTGTCCATGCTCCGGAACCTGTAAGCATGTGCCTTCTTTCATGCAGTGCGTGTGACAACATGGCATAAATGTGAGACCCTTTTCAGTACCCTAGCCTTTAGAGATTCCCCCCCTTTGTGCGGATAATGGAACACTTGTGTTGAGCAGCGACATACTTCGGCCCATATCTATCTCCAAGTAACATATGTACTGTTTCATAATTTTCTCTTTTATACAACTTAGTGACATAACTATATTGAGGATGCTTTCTCCTTAGCCTTGTAATGGTTAGAGTCTCGGGTCATTTTGTCTGTCTCCTACTAACCCTACACGCTATTCCCTATCACTTCAATTCCTGTCACCCAGTCAATTAATATATCCAAATGATCGACTGATCTTCTTACTTTTATATTGCCCTCCTGTTGATCAACTTATATGGATCATCAACCCGGGAAAACCCCCACTTGCGCTTTCGCCACATCTACCACAATATGTTCAATCCCCCATGGTTGAAAGACAGATCAAGCAGTTGACATTGGTTGTTCTAAATAGGACCCCCCCTCGAGGCTCATTTCTCGATCGCCTCAAGCTAGCAAATCGGTGAGGGAAGGGGGCACATCAACCATTCCCGCCAGTTCACACAGCTCACCACACTTCATTTTTTGTCATCTTCACAACATTGTCCATCTGTGCCATTGTTGAACACTTATCTCCCTTGACGCATCCTATTGCTTGATTTTCAACACTTCGGCAACGTAGAAAAACTGTCCATGTCTCGCTTGTGTCCCTTTTGGTCCAGTCAAGTGTTGATGCAAATGTAAACATATGTTACACAAATATATACCCTCGAATAGGGGTAATATTCGCTCATTACCAATTCTGAGACCTGTGTCCGTACTGATTTCTATCCAAATAGATATGTACCCATGTGTTGTTTCCCTACTAATCAGATTCTTATTCCTACGACGGCTCCTCCTCCCCTCCCCAAGTTGGACTCCCTCTGTATCTCTCAGACTGATAGTTGGACTCCCTCTGTGTATTTTAAGCAGGGCTACAAACAAATATCGCTGACTAAGGCTGCGCTTATAGTGCCGGTGACGCGACGTCGCGGAAAAACAAATGTGTTGCGTGCGCTTGTAGTAAGCACAACGTGATGGGAGTGACGCTGGCAGCGCAAATTTTTGAAGCCGGTCAAATTTGATTTTTCAAAGGCTGTCGCCACATGTGACACCTCTGAACCAATCAAAGACCTGGTCGCCCGCGACTTCGCCGAAAGCGGCGACGGGTGACGTCACCAATCGCGTCACCGTTGCCGGCACTATAAGCTCGGCCTTAGAGTGCGGTGCACATGGCAAAGAGTGAAGAAGTACCAGCTTGAGGTGATAATTGGATATCTGTGTTGAGAGGCAGACATGGCCCTATTATCCTAAGTAAAATGTAGATTATAATTTTTATACATTTATAAATTATTAGGATGCTATGCTTGTAATGTTTTAGAGATCTTTTATTTTAAAACAGCACATACTTTATTGCCAGTAATTCTAATTAAAGAGATATCTTTATATATATTGCCTGAACCAATGGATCCAACAGGGCAAAACCATTGCTGTCTCATCACAAGGAATCCCTGGTTTGACAGATAAGCATGAAGGTGCTAAAAGGAGATGTCATGCAGCTCAAGCAGCCAATCAGTGAGGGGAAACTGTGCATCAATCTGCAGCAATGTTCCCTTGATTAAACCTTCATTGGCATGGCAAGCGACCATTTTGATTTCCCTTGGCACCGAAAAATGGTTGTGCATTTTTCCTAGTGTGAGCAAATTAAAATATGCTTAAAAAAATACCCCGAATAGGGGGAATATTATGCTATTACAATTCTGACTGTTAAAAATTGAAGTACAGGTGTAAGGCAGCTCCCTACAGACGGTCTCCCCACCGTGCTTCCCCTTCACTGCTCCTGTCCACTAGGTCAGGGTGGACGGCGTTAATTTCATCAAGAAAGTACAGAAACAGCTTGAACAACCTGGAGATCATCACACAACCCGGCACACCCTACCCCCCCCCCCCCTCCTGCATTTTTGCTGGGAGGGTCTGTTTGCTTCCAGCTAAAATCACTTCACCTCAGGACTTCTTTGATATGAGACCACACAAGTCTCTGCAAAGGTGGCAGCCAAAAAGTGTCAGCCGGTTGCTGTTGTTCGCTGATGTTAGAGATTCTCTGTTATAATTCCCATAATCCTTTATTATCTCTAACTGTCCATGAAATGTCTGTAAACTGAATGTATAACCTCTGTTAATTTAATGTTCCCCCTGTATGTTATGTTTCCACTCACCCTTCCTTATACATTGTAAGCTACTTGGGGCAAAGTTATCCTTACCTACTGTAACAATGTACGTTTAGATTTGTTGTTTTATTGTTTTCATCCTCCAATGCAATTTTACAGCGCAACGGAATATGTTGGCGCATTATAATAATAATAATTCCGGCTTTGCCTGTCTCTCAAGTGAAACAAAATAATTGTATTTAATTAAATAGTTACATAGTTACATATAGTTACATAGTAGATGTGGTTGAAAAAAGACATACGTCCATCAAGTTCAACCTATGCTAAGGAAGACAAACAAAAAACACCAGTGAAATATCATCTATTGATATCTCAAAAGAGGGAAAATAAATTCCTTCCTGACTCCAAATATTGGCAATATTGGCAATCATATTACTCCCTGGATGAACATCCTTCCCATGTTTACTTATTTGATACATCCCCATGTACCTTTCTTTTCTAAAAATACGTCCAACCTTTTTTTGAAGCTATCTCTTGTATCTGCCATCACAGTCTCCCTGGGTAATGAATTCCACCTTTTAACTGCCCTTACTGCAAAGCACCCTTTCCTTTGTTGCTGGTGAAATCTCCTTTCCTCCAACCTTAAGGGATAACCCTGTGTTCTTTGTACTGCCCTTGGGATGAATAGTTATTTTGAAAGCTCCTTGTATTGTCTAAGTCCTTCTGGAGAGAAATTGCATCCTGCTCTGATTCTACTACCTTACAGCAGGGGTGCGCAAACTGGGCGGCTTTTGGAGGGGGCGTGGCTCACTTACCCGGCTTCTGTCCACGTGTCTCCATGGCTTGATGCCCGTTGACATGGAGACGCGTCATCAAATTACGCCATGGGTCACGTGACGTCACGTCACATGACCCCGCGGCGTCATTTGATGCTACATTTGAGGTAAGGAGGGGGGCGCGATGCAGGGGGAGAGCAGCAGGGGGGACGCAATGCAGGAGGTTTGCGCACCCCTGCTTTACACAATTTAGTGTCATCAGCAAAAATTGAGACTTTGTTATTTATGCCAACCTCAAAGTCATTAATAAACAAGTTAATGGTTGTTGTTCTCAAACTGACTGTAAAGTATTGCGATGCCCCCTTAAGTGAAGGCCTGTATTTACTTGCAAAATAAATGCCCATGACTATTCATTGGTGAGCGTGTCTTTAGATACAGGTTTTATCATTTAAGTGCCCCTTAATGTGGAAGCAGCAAAAGTACGCATTACATATTTATGTTTTATAGCTCAAACAATTAACTTTTGATGTGTAAGTTGGTGCTTTGTCTTGCAAAATAAATATCATCAAAATATTTTGGTTGGTGGAAAAATGACAATTATCCCTTTTCAAGTGCAATAATACGGTACAGTGTACAGTAATGTTTCTCAAGGCTCTGGGGCATTGAAAGTATTAAATACAGACAGAGGCAGCGTGAGAACGGTTGAAATATTATGTTTTGTATTTTCTTGCATTATATTCATGCTATTGTGTGGTGATTATATAATATATCACTGTAATACACAGAACGAGTTAATAAACGACTTCATTAGGAAGATTAAAGAGAAAAAAATGATGTCTGCATATACTTGTCCCCCAGGTCTGTGTTTAGAATTTTAATGTGTCACAGAGGCTGCAACGTGCTTGTTTCATAAATAAATAGAACATTTCATATTTCTAATTAAATTAATTAATATCTATATATATATTGATTTATACCAATTGATTTACTGGCTGCAGACAAAGAAGCAATCCTAACAAGCACATTGTTCTTTATTTCTATTTTTAACAACTACATTAATCAGAGCGTTCTCCCTTTTTTTTTTCCTTCATGAAGAACATCTCAATAGATATGTTGTGTTTTTTTCGGCGCTTCTTGGTATTTACCAGATATTATATTCTTCTGTGCTAGTTTGTGTAGACTGAATGTGAATATAAGATCACGCCCTGTTTAGAACTCTGGGCTTCATTGTCCACTACAAAGTACTGTACTGTTGTAGGACCTAACCAATGACATTACAAAACTTGGATTGTCAAGTTATTTCGAAAGGGTTGAGGATAGTAGGGGGTAGCATTTAGTACAACTGCAGCATGTAGTCTCGACTCTCGAGGCAAAATGGGAAAAATAATATTTTTCTTATGTAGCACTGACAATATACACTGTCCTCTTTACATCATTTTGCAGGCACGAGCCTCTGGTCTGATGAGCTTACAATCTAGTGCTGGTGTCTGGGAGAATTTCTCAAGGTCAGAATAAGAGAGGGCACTGAGATTTAAAGTTGGTTCACCTGCTTCAAAGGCAGTGATATTACTACTGAGTTACTCCGCCACTTGTATATGTTAATGTTACTGTGAATTGTAGAAAATACGGTATATATACACAGTCATCAGAGAGAGTAATTATGTTATAATTTAAACGGGTAAAGAGAAAGTGATAGTTAAATTGTCTATTTCTATTTTGCAATATAACTGTAGGGTTACAAAAACAGACCTTTCTGATGCTGTAGGGTTACCAGGTGTCCAGTATTGAACCGGACTGTCCTGTATTTGGACACTGTCTAGTCAAAAATTAGAGGTAATACTGGGCATGTGTATACCAGTATTACATCTCTGGACATAATGACCTGACTGGCTGCAGGATTTCCCCTTGCCAGGAGAGAGCAGGGCTGTAGCAAGGGTAATGGAGTCCAAATGGCTGGGCAGCATCCTCCATCCTGATTGGCTGCGGCTGGGTAATGCAGCGAATCAGGAGGAGGTGTCAGGAGCCTTGGGGTGGGGCCAAGGAGAGGAGGAAACAGCATGGAGCAGAGTGTGTGTGTCTCGCGCGTGTCACACCTTTCACCATTGTGTCCAGTATTTTTGGAGAAGCCACCTTATACAAGGTTAAGTAAAAGTAATGAGTTTGTGCTATGTTTTTTTTTTTAACCCTGTTCAGGATTAAGTAACATTACTTTCAGTAATATGTGGGGCCATATTTACTATGTGGTGGTGGTGTCAAAGTGTCTTATGGCATAAAATAGGAATCCACTAAAAATTGTTTGCGTCGGCTTACATTTGTCTTTTGTTTTAATTCTGATATATTTATGGAGCACAAGAGTGGCGCATACTTATAGCTTAATACATCTTTTACATAAATGCGCCACAGACAACATCCAATCTCTGCCTCTAACTCCTCCCCAGGTTCATTTTCTTTGTGAAGAAGAATTGGACATAACTAAATTGGAGGGAAACCAAACTTAACAAATTGGTGCGAACCATTTTTTGGTGCTTGGACTGATGTTGCGTCAGTTGCTGTTTTTGCCTTGCTGCTGCTTCTGTTGTACGTCCCCCTAAATAAAGCAATAATACAAATTAGGTGGAGCTATCCATACAATATGGAAGTGCAATTAATCCTTCTGCTGCCAATGGGACAACCACACGATTAAAAAGACTTGAAGCTTGTCTTTCAACTCATTAGACATATCATTGCATAAATTCACATTGGCTCTAAGTGGAAGTGCGCCTCTGTACGGCCCTCACACATACAGCAACTGTTGTTTCAGATAATTAAAGGATATTTTGCTGTATCAATGGCCACCTAATTGTATCATAATGAAACTCACAGACATACAGTACAACATTTTAATATGAGGTCTGACAAACTTATATCTCATATCTCTTTTGATAATATCTTGCAGGAAAAAAAATACAGTATTAGTTTTTCTTTGCACTTCTTTATGCTTTCTTTTCCCTTCCTCACTCATTCGCAGCGATCTCTGGCTCAAGATAATGTTTACAACATATGTGACCGGCGGCAACAGAGTATTCAACAGTACAATCTGGTTTTTAATAGTTAGAACACTACACTTGTAGGTAATGTTAGGCTCATTACTGAGCTGTGCTCCACTTTCTACTCCATTTTTGGATCTCCTTCATTTAGGCTCATTAACACTTCAATAATTCCAATAACTGTTGCAGGTGTACAGTAGAGAGAAAAAAAATTAAATTGTGAAGTAGCAAAGGATTTTGTTTCTAACTAGTATTGCCTCTTAGGCCCAGATCCACAGACGTCCATGATCTCAGTGCTAATAACGGGCCGGTTTCAAAATCATTAACAGCTCTCTCTTTCCCTCTCATATTTTATGGTCTGGATGGTACCAGCACATGTAGGTATGACTTATCTTAACGTCCCTGTGTTTCCAGCCGAAAAGGTGATTTAACATGACGTGAGTGAGCCTTGAAGATATATGTGATGACGTAATGAGACGCTCATTTAGCTTAGTGCCTCTGTACATCTGGGTCTTAGGGTTTCAATGTACCATTTCCCAAGTGAAATATATGACTTCCGAGTGAAAGAAATGTGGGACTTTTGGGCCCTTTTATAATATGCTTGGAAGGCCTTTTCCATTGTGGTGCAGAAGATTAATCTGAATGGAGATTCATTATTGTCCCTCATGGGAAAGATGGCTTCACAGCATAGTAAATAGGGTGGGCTTAAAAGGTATGCAACAAAGACCAAGTTCAGATTTTTTCTTTACTAGATATGTTGCTGAAAAACTACAACAAAAAGATGGGGGGAAAAGCAATATTTTCATCTTTTATGCTTCATGACGTCACTCACCCAGCTTGGTTGGCGTGAGATTTATTGGGCCAGGTCTGTGAGCTTCCTTCCAGCGTTCCCAGCCTTCTAACTCTTGATTAGCAACTGAAACACAAGTAAAAGGTTCAGAATGGATTTTGTACATGCAAATCAATAGGCAGTCAGAGATACTGTAAATAAATTAAAGGTCATCACTTGTCTCTCACAATTGTGACTGGGCTATGCAGTTGCTACCACAATTTATTTTGACAATTAATGAAATACCTTTGTGAACAGGATTTATATTTCACAAGGAAAGTATTATTTTTCTCATCATGTCAGTATGAGGATGAAAAGCGCTATTTTTTATTGAAGAAAAAAGAAGGAAAATGTACCTATCCCAAATGTCCTTTTTTTTTTTAGATTGGTCCCAATTTTATACACTTTGTTCGAAAGCCATTTTCACCTATATTTTGGATCCTGATGACATCACAATGGAAAAGGGCAGGGCGCTGGCCTTGTAAATGTCAGGGCTTAATGGAAGTGTACTCTAAGAAATTATTTCTATCACATGCGGTACTTACTACTTTACCATTGTTACTGTACATTTACGGTGTGCACAGTATGTAGTTCATTTTAATACTTATCAGATACATTAATCACGTTGCTCTCATATTATTTTACACTGAAGAGCACACACACTTTTTTTTAATCTGCCCTGCCTTGTAATTAGTAAAAATATACAGTAGGCTAAAACATTGCAACTAACAAACTTGCTTTCTGAGTGAAAGTCCACCGTTTGGTAAGATCAACCATTATATGGTATAGAATAATTTTAAGCTTTCTACTTTCTAGTACAATGCTATTTGGTTGTGACCGTGTATGTACAAGCAAAATACATTTAGACTATGGAAACTCAACAACAAAGAGTGAGTATGACCTGGTATGTTACTGGTGTGTTGCATTCCTGCACAAAAGGGGTTAATGTTCAGTATGAGGCTAGACCATATGGGACCACAGAGATCAAGGCAGTAAGATCAACTGTCCTTCCTCCCGCTAGATACATTATATAGGTAGTAGCTGTAGACACTGGATACAAAGGAAAGAAGAAATACCCCTTATACACGTTATCACAAAGGGATGCCGAAGATAAAGAATGTGGAGGAAATTAATCACAGTAGATAAAGCCAGGGTTTGGATAGTGTGTGCAAGAATGACGTGAGAATGAAGTAGGGATAATGCTATTTCAAATATATATATATATATTCTAGTGCTTTGGGCGAGATTGTTTTTCTAGAGAGCATGGTGCTTCTCCTCATAACACTGAGACAACACTGTACTATTTATCCTAATTGCATGCTGTGCTTAAATAAAATGAAATATACTTTGAGAAACGTCTTCGTGTCTGACTCTACTTCCTTAAAAATTCTGTATTTTTCATCTAATGCTGCATGCATACAAGCCTGCAATCCTTTACCATTAACTATTCCTTAAGTCTACATTAATGAACATTCTGCATAAAGCCTGCAATTCATTAACACCATTCACTATTTCACAATTTTTAAATTAAAAACAGTGGTTCTTTTGTTACATATATCATGCCACAAGAATGGAAAGCCTGCTCAACAAGCCAAGATACACACTACCCTGAGCTAAGGATACCATGCATTCTCTCTTTCATCATTGCATGAAATACTTTCACATTTGAAAAGCATTTTTTATGCTTTGAAGCACCAGAAGAGACATCAGTGAGCTATGGGTTCCAGACAAAAAAATGGTATTAAAATGAAAAAGTATTTCTTTTTATCAGTGAATTAAGTAGAAATAGCCGTGTTAGTCCAATTGCGATAGTGCAGAGTAATTGAGTACTTCAGTAATACAGTAGGTGATAATGTTTTTATTTGGATTACTGAAATACTCACTTACACTGCACTATTTTTATCAGTGAAACTCCTCTGCAGTTATTGAGGGTGCTGATGCTAAAATCAGGTAAGAGTCATTCAAAATCAGTGATAAGCAACATGACAGGTTACAACCTCCAAAAACATAAATCCGGAATCGATAATATGTTAAGCTCACGAAATATGCAAAATAATTTGAAACTTCAAACGTTCTACACAAGTACTATCAGGGTATAACTTTATACATGCAACATGGCCTCCCGGCAGTTACTTCTGTTTCTGGACCTTTCCTCTGTCAGTCCTGTTAGTGCAGGCAGTGGAAAGGTTAAGTCCATTATTAGGCCTGTGTGTGTATTCCAGCCTTGAAAATTGTATCAGTATTCAAGGGCAGGCCTTGCAACTCTGAGGCTGTCAATCTAAGGGGTGGATATTGGTTGGAATGCTCCCTGCTGTATGTGGGCCAATCTGTAGCCGTCTCTGGCTTATAATGAGTCAGAGTTAGAGACACTCCCCAAGGATGTTCAAATTGGGACATGCCTCCTAAATTATCAGTTAGTCAGTTGAGAATTAGAGAGAAAGAGAAGAGGTCTTATGAAGAGACTGTCTCTCCCTTCCCCCATGCTACCAGGGGAAGGGTGGGAATATCATGCAGCTTAGGCCCAAAGAGTGAGAAGCAGGAATGATGGCGATTACTGCATGAGAGAAGTGTTGCTCTGAGGAATGGAGTCTGCTGAATAAAGAGAGAGAAAAGATATTGTTGTGTGGATTCATGTCTCTGGGTATGAAGGAGTGTCAGTGGGGGTCCATCCCCTGAAGATCAACAGGAGATCCTCACTGGCTGGAGGCACTGCACCATCTGGAGATACCAAGATCAAGGTAATCTGTTCCCCCTGTTCCCTGGCTCTCCCCACACCGCCACGGAGCCCTCAGCCCTCCTGTTGCCAGCAGGTTGCATCACCCAGACAGCTTGAGGTAACCAGCAAGGAACCTACCCCCCATCTCATCTAGGGATGGGGGGGGGGGGTAGGATAAAAGGGTTACATACACAAAAGCAGAAAACATTACTAAAGCACAGAGCACACCTACAGTGCTTGTTGACTATTCTATAGCTGATTTAAAGCATAATGTAAAGTCGCTCTATCATATTGTTTCAAACACCATTTTTTTTTACCTTAACAAGGGTATTGTCCAACATTTTGTGAATGCAACGGCTGAAAGAGTTTTATTAAAAATCCTCCGCCTAAGGTGGGTTAATGCTGGGTTCTATAAGCTGTTTAGAAATACAAGTGTACTTCGTTTAGGATAAATCTGGCTCATGGTTTATTTCCAACCTCATTGACTTATTTACCTTCTTAAACATTCTTTAAGGGTAGGTCCCCGCTGCCTACTGCAGTGCCCGCTATCGTTCATCCTGTCAGGCGCACGTGCAGCGGCTACACCGGGCCTTAGTCTTATACAACATGTGGAGAGACACCTGTGAACACACCTGGAAATATGCTAATTTAAATGTAATTTACATATTCAAATTTGGCTTCCTCCAAGGTATCTCCGGGTTCTTCACAGGTACAGTATCTCTCTACGCGTTGTATAAGGGAGTGTTTAACAAGGTATATAAATCTACTAAAATAGTCTCCCTCACACACCCCCTTGTCCCCTCCCTGTTCACTGTCTTAAATTTCTATCTACAGTAGTATATCCTCTTATCTGTATCTATTCCATTCCCTATGTATTAATCTTAATGGATAGTAAGTGAAACTTCTTTGACTTTCGTCACAGAAATTGTATTTGTATTGGTGATGTTTTAATTAAAAATCAAAATACAATTTCATTGACAAAACGCAAATAAATTTGACTTATAATGCGCGTGCTCGGCACACATCCCCTGTATAAGCTATTTGCACTACGTGTGAATTCCTCGTGTGTATGTGTGTCAGTCAGTGTGTGTATGGGTATGTGTGTCAGTGTGTGTATGTGTGTCTGTGTGTGTGTATATGTGTGTCAGCCAGTGTGTGTGTGTATATGTGTGTCAGTCAGTGTGTGTGTGTATGTGTGTCAGTCAGTGTGTGTATGTGTGTATATGTGTGTCAGTGTGTGTGTGTCAGTCAGTGTGTGTGTATGTGTGTCAGTCAGTGTGTATGTGTGTCAGTCAGTGTGTGTATATGTGTCAGTCAGTGTGTGTGTATGTGTGTCAGTCAGTGTGTGTATGTGTGTCAGTCAGTGTGTGTGTGTGTGTGTGTAGTCGTGTGTGTGTGTGTGTGCATGTGTGTGTGTGTAGTAGTCAGCTGTGTTGGTGTGTGTGTGTGTGTGTGTGTGTGTGTGGTGGGTATGTGTGTCAGTCAGTGTGGGTGTGTGTATGTATGCCAGTCAGTGTGGGTATGTGTATGTGTGTCAATCAGTGTGGGTGTGTGTATGTGTGTCAGTCAGTGTGGGTGTGTGTATGTGTGTCAGTCAGTGTGTGTATGTGTGTCAGTGTGTATGTGTGTCAGTCAGTGTGTGTATGTCAGTGTGTCAGTCAGTGTGTGTATGTGTGTGTGTGTCAGTGTGTGTATGTGTGTCAATGTGTCAGTCAGTGTGTGTCAGTGTGTGTATGTAAGTCAGTGTGTGTATGTGTGTCAGTCAGTGTGTGTTTGTGTGTCAGTCAGTGTGGGTGTGGGTGGGTCAGTCAGTGTGTGTTTGTCCTGCTGCAGCCAGAGACGGGGTGTAACATTGCACACCACCTCTCTCCCCCTTCTGCAAAAAGTTGCGGCACCCCCCCCCCCCCCGCACGCAAATTCTGCGCACCCCTCTCCCCCCCTGCGGGGTACATGCGCCCGGCACGGGCATGAGTGACCAGCCGCGGGTGAGAGGCGAGGTTACCCATCCGGGTCACCCTTTCTTCCAGAAGCAGGAGCCGGCACCGAGCCCCTGTGCCGCACGGGTTGCGCCTGGGTTTGCGCCGTGTACAACCGCTTCATGCGGGCGCAGGGGGCCCGCGAACGCCTGCGTCAGTGGAGAGCTGAATGGCGCCACTGCCAATGGGCGTTAGGAGCGTGTGGGGAGAACGACGCCGCTGCCAGCCGCTTCTGCGCATGTGTGGCGTCCGTCAGCGGCGCCATCACAACTGTCGCCGCCGCATATGTCAGCAGCCGGGTGTGTGGGGGGGTGGGGGTGTGTGGGGGTGGGGGGTGCGGCGGCGATTAGGAGCGGCGCCGGCGGCTATCGCCGCTGCATGTGACAGGGGACGTGTAAGCGGATCGGCGTCCATTACGTGACGTCACTTCCGTTTCACATTTCACCCCCCATCTATCCAGTTTTGTCCCATCAGGACTAGGTGCCACTAAAGAAGTTTCTCTTCAATAATCTTTTTTTTCTCTTGTACAGATAGTACAATAGCAGATAGTGTACACAACGCTGTACACAAAATGTTGCAGGTACAGTGAGTGGCCTGTAGCGCTTATAATCACATTTTGGTGGCTGCTGTACAGGAAAAAAATGACTTGCCCTAGGTCACTAGTAGAGCTTACACTGGGATTCCCCTGCTTCAGAAGCGGTGACTCTTTTTGCACAAGTGTTTCTTGCTGCACTCAAAAGTGTTCAAAGAGATTCATTTTCTAGGTTAGTTTAGTGCTCCGTGTACTCCTACTTTTACCTCGCACTATTTATTTGTCGCATTTTGATACTTTAAAAGTGCATATATTTCTTGTTATTCCATCACTGAGACCTATCAGTTGAATGTTCTCCTCTGATTTACTCCCAACAGGAAAGAAACCAGGGTACAGAAACCCTCCAGGTTATTTGTAAAAGGATTCAGTTACTGGAAATGACAGCAATATAATGTCTACACGCTGCATGGCTTCGAGCCCAACCTGAAGCTGGACTTTGTATTTGTATTGTCATGCCTTTTCTCAGTACTGTGAACCTGATAATGTGGGCGGTTTGAACAAGCTATTAATTTGCGTGGTGCTACCTACGGAACATACTGGGGCGCTCTTTTAGAGTACTGTTTTGCACAGGCATAAACATGCACGAACATCACTGTGGTGACGAGAGGTGGGGTCTGAGGTTTTGTGTCAAATATGATGGAAATCAGAGAGAAAAATGTTTTGTAACTGGGAACTTGTATTGTGTGTGAGAATTTTTGAGTCACACATGCACAGCAACGTTCCTCACTGAGCTTTCAAGTAGAATTATTTGCTTCAGGTGATTACATTATTATAAATATAGTCCAAAGTGGTGCACTTCTGGGGCAAAACAAAATGCACCAGGTGCATCAAAGAAAATATCAATTGATTTTAATGTGGGGGTTTGCTCCATACTGTAATTGCACCACCTTTGCCTCTATACATAGACCACATAGACATATGCAACATTCTTTAGACATATTAAATGCTTTACATCAGGCCTGCACAACATACGTTCCGCCTGGACTCCCTGTGCGGCCCGCGACGGCCCTCCAGCAGTGGGACACGGTCCCCCCCTCTACCCCTGAGCCTGCTCTCCCGTCAGTGGAGGATGGTAGGGAAGGAGCATGCTCTAGCAGTAGGAGCGCACTCCAACAGTGTGACGCGCTCAAGAAATGTGACCCGGAACATCCAGGGTCTGCTGCTCGAGTGTGCTTCTTACCTCGTCATGGTGGGGGTGGGGGGGTTGATTATGATGAGGGGGACTGCTGAAAAGGACTGAGGGATATATGATGATGGGGGGTGGTTAATGATGATGATGGGGTCTGCTGAAAAGGGCTGAGGGCGATATGATGATGGGGGTGGTTGATGATGATGAGGGGGACTGGTGAAAGGGACTGAGGGAGATATGATGATGGGGTGGTTGATGCTGGGGGAGATGATGAAGGGTGCTGGGGGAGATGATGAAGGGTTTCTGGGGGAGATGATGAAGGTTGCTGGGGAGATGATGAGGGTGCTGGGGGAGATGATGATGAGGGGTGCTTGGGGAGATGATGATGAAGGGTGCTGGGGGAGATGATGATAAAGGGTGCTGGGGGAGATGATGAAGGGGTGCTGGGGGAGATGATGAAGGGTGCCTGGGGAGATGATGATGAAGGGTGCTTGGAGAGATGATGATGAAGGGTGCTGGGGGAGATGATGATGAGAGGTGCAGGGGGAGATGATGATGAGAGGTGCAGGGGGAGATATGATGATGAGGGGTGCTGGGGGAGATGATGCGGGGTGCTGGGGAGATTATGATTTAGGGTGCTGGGGGAGATGATGATGAGGGGTGCAGGGGGAGATATGGTGATGAATGGTGCTGGGGGAGATATCTTGTTTTGTGCATTTTTTGTATGTCTGCGGTCTCACCAAATAAACCCCATTTTATTTAACAATGTTGTCCTGCCTAGTGGATTGATTGAAGCTTGTTGCTGAAATACTCATTAAGTTTGTGAGATGATTAGGAAATTAGTTAATTTGAATTAAAGTATTTTAAATGTAATTTTGTTTCAAGTAAACATGGTAAATAAATGTATAATTTTGAATAATAATTTCTGTTTTACCAGCCCGAATCTGTTTTCCTTGGAGCATTTTGACCCTTCTCACTTTACAGGTTGTGCAGGCCTGCTTTAAATGCTATAGTGAAATCACATGTTTTATGACATTATTATGTTACCATATCAGCGGTTATAAAAAAACATTCTAAGCAATAACAATTGAAGAAATACATAACCTTCAATATAAACACACTACCTGTGAGAGTGCTGTGCATGGACCTCAAAGAACCCAAACGCAAGGAAATGCA
This sequence comes from Ascaphus truei, assembly GCA_036426205.1. Lineage (NCBI taxonomy): Eukaryota > Metazoa > Chordata > Amphibia > Anura > Ascaphidae > Ascaphus > Ascaphus truei. The sequence continues at coordinate 42,505 of WSYH01004031.1, forward strand.
GAATTATAGCTCTCCCGCACATAAGCTCCACGTGTCTGCTTTATTAAGTCATAAATCACATCACAAATTGTTGCGCTTCAAATAATTGAAAACGATAGGCCTTATTCTATTTATACCAAAGCTGCCGTTTGGGCCGAACGTCCACTTCAGCACATATAGAATTACCCCCTCCCTTTGTGTAATAACTGTGAATAAATATTTTTTTCCAAATGTTCGCCCAAAAATATTTATATATACAGATATACATATATGCATAATTTGATATAGATGCAACCCAGACTTAAATTGTAATAAACAATAATTACATTTTCACAAAACTTAAAATGAATTGCAGACATTTGAACAAGTCAGCATAACTAACTTACTTCACTGAATTATAAAATGTTTTCATTAACATTGCATAAATATTTTCTTACTTCTCTGAATTTCGCTTCTCCGAGATTCATTTGGCGGTATGAGCACGTATCCGCCCATGCTGAAACAAGAATGGATTTGGTTAACATTAATATCAACCGTTTGTTTCTCTTTATTATGTGCAGTTATCATAGTTCTTGTTTTATTTCAATTCTTTTTAATGTCACCGTTATTATATATTTGTGCTCAATGGGAATAGGACGTAGAAGATAGAAAGACTATTTTGATATGGTCCACATACATCTCATATACCTTAAATCCTTTTTAACCAAAACCGAAAGAGCACCCAATTCTCAAATAAAAATAGTTACACAGTTACACAGTAGACGAGGTTGAAAAAAGACATGCCCATCAAGTTCAAACTACTGTATGTTAAATTTAGATGACAGATACTTATCCTATATTTGAGAACAGGGGACTGAAGGCAGCACTACTACCAAATTGATAACAACACCACACCCAAACCTATGAAATACAGGTGGTGCTCCCTAGAGAACAGTAATATATAAAACTCAAAAAGAAAGTAAATCTTGAAAGACAAGATTCACAGAAATCACAGTTTCTGTAAATCTTGTCTTTCAAGATTTACTTTCTTTTTGGGTTTGACTTATCCTATATTTGTATTGACAGTATTTTTACAGTATTTTGATCCAGAGGAAGGCAAACAAAAAACCCCAGTGACACATCATTCAATGCTGTCTCGAATCTAGTAATGGGTGCATTTGTCAACATTTAGTTCACAGGTTTTGTTCCGGCATTTCATAGCAAAAGATTTACTAAAAAATATGTAATTGAATACCCTGTTTTTTTTTTTTTTTTTAAAGTTTGATAAACACCTATGGGGGTAGATCCACAGAGCTCCATTAATGACTTAACAAGATGTTACCATCTCGTTAAGTGCTAACGGGGATCTTGAAAGCTGAAAAACGCTGCGTTAAAGGAGCAATCTGAGGGTTTTTTTTTTTTTAAACATTTTTAGTTTTTATTACATAGCATTGAAACAGGGGGTCTCTGAAGCTGAACCCCATTCATTTCAGCTATTGAGAACCCCTGCTTTCAGAGATACTTACCTCCGTACGGGGCAACATTTTCCAGGGGTGGGGGGGAGGGAGTGCGGCGGTTGCAGAGGCCCTGCGCTCTTCCCCAAGGCATTTAAATGAAATACCGGGGGATAGCGTGAGGCCTCTGCAACATCCCTTACCATGTCTTCGTCAAATGACGCCGTGACGTCACATTGCCATGGCAAGGAAGGAGGGGGCCGAAGCAGGTGAGGAGAGCAGGCAGGGGAGTGAAAGGGGAAAAGTTTGTGCATCCCTGAGTTAGGTTATAGCTAAACATGGCATAACTCACATCCAGACCCTGAAATAGTTTTACACTATTCAAAATAGTTCTACACTCGATGAGTGTAAACAGGGCCGCCAACAGGACCGCCAACAGGGCCGCCAACAGATTCCCGGGCCCAGGGCTAGAGTTCTGACCGCACCCCCCATCCCATGTGAGTGGTTTTGTGAGCCCCCATTTCACACCTCCTCGCAAGCCCCCTCCTCTATTACCCCCCTCTCCACATGTATTTATCTCCCCATACATACAAAGTACCCCCCAAAATACATACAAAACACCCCTCCCAAATACATACAGTACAAAAGTCAAAATCGTCCTCTAAATTCCACTTGGCGTAAGTCCTAAAAACTGATTTAAATATAAATTACTATGTATCAACCCTAAAAATGTATTTGACGCAGCCGAGATATTTTATTTTATAGGTTACCAAAATGTATTCATTTTACAGCATGGATATTATAAATAACATTACACAAATATGTTATACTTACTAAGACAAGTTAGAAATACAATACAAACATAATTGTGTTTAATTTGAATTGTATCAATCAGGTATTCAACATGACACGCTTCAAAAAATAATTTCAAACAACAAATTAAACTTCATATGGCTGAATTCTTCATACATACGATGCACATTTCATGAAGGTTTGTATTGCTTTTTATGTAAAATCTAACCGTATTTTGCCCTAGGGGGCTATGTGTCAAGGAAAATGTGGTGTAATGCTGGGACAAAACAAATTGCATAAGATAATAATAATGTGTTCTTGTATAGCGCTGCTAGTTTAACGTAGCGCTTTACAGAGACATTTTGCAGGCACAGGTCCCTGCCTCGTGGAGCTTACAATCTATGTTTTTGGTGCCCGAGGCACAGGTAGATAAAGTGACTTGCCCAAAGTCACAGGGAACCGACACCGGGATTTGAACCTGCTCCAAACTCGGTGACAGTCAGTGTCTTTACTCACTGAGCCGCTCCTTCTTCGAGATGTACAGTATTTAAAAAAATCCTATTGAATGCAATGGGAGTTTTCTCTTTTACATATTTACAGTAGGGCAGAACTTGTGTGCTGGTTCGTTGGGCGAACCGCGCACGTGACGCGCGAGCGGCAAATTCAAATGTGCTTGCTTGGCAAGCAGGTAAGCGCCGCGCATGCTCAGGCGCTTGCTCACGCTGGCCACACACATTGCCGCAATGTGTTTCACCGCGGCCAGCGTGAGCGCGCCCGCCCACCCGCTCAGCGCCACCCTGGTCGAGGACTTAAGGCTCTCCACGTATCTGCTCCTTCCTACAGTACATATCAGCTTTGATCTCTCGCTATGCCCCTGCTCACCTCTTGCGCTTTTCCCATAATTGTCTCAGCTCCACCCCTTTCACCTCTACTGCTCTCTCTTAGCCAGGGCCGTCTTAACGTATGGGCACACTGGCCAGTTGCCCGGTGGCCCCACAGCATAAGGGGGCCCCACGCGCCTGGCACATGCGTGCTCACCAATGCTAAAAAATTTAAATCTCCATTCTAAGTCTAGCTAGGAGTGCTCGCTTTCCCCCCGCCGCGGCGCCCGGCACCCCGGCTGGCTCTCCCCCCGCCAGGCACCCTAGCCCCGATCGCTCTCCCCCGCCCGGAAGTGGAACCCCGGCTCCGCTCGCTCTCCGCCCGCCACCCCGGGTCACGTCACAACTGCTCGCAGCCTAGCAGTGCAGCACTTCCGGTGACTGCTGCTGCTAGTGAGCACGTGGGAGGCTGGGAGCGACAGTCTGCATAGGTTAGAAGTATATTCCAGTGACTGTCTTTATTGTAATATTTATTCAGATAAAAAAGGGGGTACAGGTTGAGTTTTTTCACCTTACTGCAGTTATAGCTTGCAAAGTGATGTTTCTCTTGTGAGGTATTGTAAAAGTTATATAAAATATTGTTTTATGAATAACACTGTAACAGTAAGATGTCAGAATAAATTGTAAACTAGATATTCAGGGGATATTAACTAAACAGTGTCACTGTTTAGTTAATATATCCCCTGAATATCTAAGTACCAAAAAATCTAAGTTTATGTTATCGCTAATTTACATTTTTATTCATGTGAGTGATTGTGTAGGCAGGGCTTTGCCCGGGTCCCCTAATGTTGTTAAGATGGCCCTGTTCTTAGCATTAAACCTTTTCCCTCCCTGTCCCTTACTTGTGTAAATCCCTCACACTCACAGTATGCCAAGCTCCTTCTCTCCCCACCTTTAAGTCAAACCTTAAAACTCACCTCCTAAATGAAGCATTTCAATAGCCCATACTAATGGCTACTGTCCAACAGTCACTCCAACCAACCACTGTTGCCAAGCACTGCCATCTACTGCACTTATTCCCTTACCTGCTGTGTCTGTAAGTCTCCCAACATTCAGTACCAGTAGGTGTATGACCGAAACATCTGTTTCCATACAGTTCTGAAGTAATGTTGTATACTTATATGCTGTATGTGACATTTGTCAAATGTAACATTGTACAGATGTATCAGTCTTCATTGCTTTTGCTCATAACACAACATATCACACACATACTGTAGGATTCAATGGCATTGATAACGCAGAGTTTCAGAATATCCCACCATAACATGCTAGCAGGAGCAATAACCTTTAAAAAAAAATGCTATTGTATGTTCATGTAACATCAGTTTCTGAAGGTATGATAAATAAGACGCTACATTTGTATGGTAAGTGCATCTTTTAGTACTTTAATTTATGACGCAAATAGACCTCTAATTGAGTTAAAAAGATGCCTGGCGGCTCCTACTAATTACCTAAATGTAGAGGTGTGCAAGGTAAGATTAGAGGACAGTAACCATTATGCATTGAACTACAAACTTCATTCTCCCATATGGGCAAATAGTATATGAATTGTACCATGCAGTGCAAATGGAGAAGGGAGGCAATTTAACAACACTTTATCACTTTAGACAAAGTTCCTAAAATATCTGCTCTACAATAATTACTGTGGTTAGTTAGATTGTATCCAAGTGATGAGGTGGAAACATGGAAAGTTACACACACAGTGTCACACAGTGTCACCTCCCTCCAGCTATTACTACGCCTCTTTAGTTAACAGTGTGAGGAGGAAATGAAAGTAGAAAAACTAAGACGCCAGAAAGGGAGAAATGAAACCAATAATAACTATTTCTACCGCTGACAAACATAGGAGTTCCACAGAATTATGTATGTATGCACTGGGGGCCATTATGCACAGGGACAGCAGACTGGCCAAGCTAAAAATTAAACTTGTGTTGTGAGTGAAAACTTACCCACCTAGGTAAGTCACACACTACCATCAACCATTACTTAAAAGGATGGTGAAGTATATATCTCATCGTCTGCCAACTTCTGTACATTTTGGATACCAGTGTACAAATATATGCATACTTACTCTGCCATGTAGCTCTTTATTGCAACTAAAAATACATATTTATTAGGGTTTTTTTTAAACCCATTGTTAGAAACACCCACAACAACACACATCTTCCAACTACAACATGGTTTAACCCCCAATTAAAAAATAAATAAACCACCCCTGTGTGGGTCTGAAGGATAGTGCAACGTTTTCAATAAATTGCAGAACAAAGTAGGTAGGGCAGTAAACAAACTGAAGTCTCCATCAGTCTGTACTTACTGTACACACTGTACTTACTGCTGGGTCTCCTGGGGTGCCTGTGCTGTTTGCTGCTGGGGGCTACCACCCACTGTGCTCAGGTCGGGGTTCTGCTGCTGGTCCATCCTTCCAGTACCCCACTCCTCTTCATCCGGATGGTAACTTTGAGGTCCAGTCAAATAACCACCCTGCATCCGGCGCCCAGCCACTCCTCTCGCAGCCCCTGCTCCTCTTCCGTTCATGGTCACCTGCCCCACCTGGTTGGGAAAATCCGAATGTGCAGAAACTAACACCACACTGAGACTGCTCCCTAGAACTGCCTTCTGTTCCACCCAAGGGGTGGCCCTGTGCACACTAATCACCGAGCTACATCTGTACTCAACGTCACATAGAAAACAGAGCAATGTAGAAGAACTGGTAGTTTGTGGGACTTTCTGTAGTGAGACATTTCCCAAGTCAGATGCATACAGTTTAAGAAGACCTGCACTTCTGCAATATGTACACTGATTAAAAGATTTTAGTCATTAGCATTGGTGTTTTAGGTCAGAGGAGTTTCAGGCTTTTTAGTATTGTATTCCCCAGTAGCGAAGAGATTAACATACAAGGACTTAAATAGGTGATACTGTATTTGGGAGTGCAGGATACAAAGTGACAAATTATTGGAAACGTAATAACACGGAAGCCTGAGAGGCAATTGTGATACAGTACTAACAATGAGTGGGTCTTGCTTGCATTAGGTCACATTCACTAAAGATATGTGAAGTACTGTACAGTATATGTGTTTGAAGTCTCCTGGTTGGAAAACTAGTACCAAAAAAGCACTAGATTTATCAAAGAAAATTAATCCTGTTGAAAGTAATATGGTATTTTCACTTGAGAAAAATGTGTGCAGTTTTTAGAGCCACTTTTGCATACATAAGACTGAGGGGGAAAAACGCATTAAAGTTTGTTTTGATGCACTGCACCATTTTCAGCACCAAATTGTGTTGATTTTTTAGTGGCTCCTATAGATAGGGCTTAATGCCTTTTTAGGTGCTTACAACGCAATGTTTTGCAGCAACTACCATAGTTGAGTTAAAAAGAAGACTGGAGGCCTCTTATTACTTAAACTTGGGTGTGTGAAAAGCAAGGTCAGAGGACAGTAACCATTATGTATTGAAATAGAAATGTAATTCTCCCATATGGGCAAATAATCTGAATTGTACCTTGCACTGCAAATGGAGAAGGGGGCAATTCAACAACACTTTATTAATTTAGACAAACGCAACAAGCTTGTTATGGAAGTTTCTCATGCTAAATTGTTACGTTTCTGGCACATGTTAATCAAAGAGGTTTATGTCACCTCAGACCTTGTGGATTTTCTTGAAGCACAACAAAAAGTTGTATACACAGGTGCCCAATTTGATACATCACATTCTGATATATGCGCCATGCAACCCCTTCCTAAATCCACCCTTTAACCCTCCCCACATCATACTTTTAATATATTGGGGTTTATAGATTTAATCTCTTGGCTGGAAAACTGTGGCCAAAGTGTAGCAAAAATGTATCATGATTTTTTTCGACATTTAAAGCAGCAGTTCGGTCATCAAAGCCAAATTTCCTACAGTTATCAATCATTACCTATGTACACACAACATTTGGCAAGGTGAATGCCTGCAATTGTCACGTGGGGGAGTGGTAATTCCACTCCAGGCTTTCAGTCTGCCTCACGACAGCAGACGGCCTAAATACCAGTTTTACTTTGATGCACGGATGTGTGTAAGTGCATTTTTATGCTTTGTGCCTTGTAAAGTAATATTCCCCCTCATAATGTAGATACCTATATTCGGTTATCTATGTCATCAAGGGGGTTGGACAGTTGTAAATATCCTTATCCCTTGCACAGAGACTGATGCTTACCTCAAGAGTTCTGAGCTGCTCTGTGACTATAATTGTGCCAAGAATGTTCCTTTCGCCCAATTTCAGTGATTCCAAAGGAATTACTCTAAGCTTACCGATATCCAAAACCAAATCATTGGAACTCAAAAACAGGTTCTAAGATAGAAATTATAATGCTGTTGAGCAGGCACTAGAAAAAGCTACCAACCTCGACAGAAATATTTTACTGTCATCTAACACAGAATCGACAAAAGGTATCAATACCAACCAGGACCGTAGACAGATTTCCCGGGGCCCCAGGACTAGAGTTACTGTACGACCGGGCCCCACCGTGTTGGTGGTCTTGTGAGCCCCCCCATTTCACACCTCGCCAGCCCCCTCTATATCACCCATCTCAATCTTACTCCCTCTCTTACACCCCTTCTCCATCAATTACCCATTCTCACACAATTCTCCCTCACACTCATTACCCCCAACCCCAAACACACAAACACACACACACACACACACAATCTCCCTCCCCCAACAAAATACACAAAATCACAAAAACCCTATCCAACCCCCCAAATACATCCAACCCCTCACTCCCAAATACATACAACCCTCCCACCCCCAAATACATACTAGCTCCCCCCACCCCCAAATACATACAAACCCCTCACTCCCCAAATACATACAAAAAACACCCCCAAATACATATAATACCCCCACTCCCCAAATACATACAACCCCCCAAATACATATAAAAAAAGCCCACACCCCAAATACATACAAAACGTCACAGCACTCCAAAAAATGAAAGGCATCACATGGTATATACACTCAGCTGATGGTTGGTGACCATGTGATGGTGGCCATTTTGTTTTTTTGGGGCTGAAGTGACGTAATTTTAAAGGGAGGGAAGCATATCCGTCCTGATTGGCTGGCTTCCCTTCCTTTTTGATGATGTCACATTCTGAAGGGAAAAAAGGGGAACCTGTCACATGGTATACCAACCATTCGGATTGGCATTGCGTCGTAGGGTGGGTGGTAGGGTCTCTCAGGCTGGTAGCAGGAGTGGTTAACCCTTCATTACCACTGCTATGGTAGTGAATGGGTTAACTCCTCCTGCAACCTTCCAAGCAGGCCTAACCACCCGCCCTGGGGCAACTACCCCCTTCACCCACCCTTGTGCCGCAAGAAACCAGGCTAGTCGCTAAGATTATGAAGCTGCTTTCATGTTACTGTATTTTAATCACACAGTATTGTAGCAGCGGGTCTCCGGAGCAAAACCACATTGATTTCAGGTCCGTGGACCCCCTGCGTCCCGAATTACAGGACCCGGTATGGGGTGTCGGTATCCCCCTGCTTTGTTTAAATCTCCCGCGTCACGCGTCGCGGTTCAGCTTGGAGACCCCCTGCTACAATACTGTGTTATTAAAATTTAAATAAAAACGCTGCGATCACCTGTAAGGCTGCGTCTATACTCACACAGACGGAGCGGAACGGAGGGGAGGCGCACCCACGCTGCAATACTCTTGCTAAAGCCTGAGCTTTTCATAGTATGCAGCGGGCGCCATTTGGGGGCGTGGCAATAAAAATTTGGAGGCGTGGCAATGACGTTCCGGTGCGGACGTCACATCCCGATCCACGGGCATTTTTTCAGATTCAGCATCTGAAGCACTGGGCAAACAAGTTCACTTCCCCCGGTATGGAAATTAACTTTAATTTTGTTTGTGTTGTGTATGTTGTTTATGTTGTGTGTGTGTGTTTACCACCGGCATACAAAAAAAAATGGCGTCACTTTGAAAATGTAATTTCACTTTGATTGGAGGAGACAGTTCACGTGATCATGCCATCGCGCAAAAACTCACTTGGCTCTGTCTCCTTCAATTTCGCGCCTTTGCCAGCTCCGTCTGACGTGCGCGCTGCGTCCTCAAAGAGGACCATAGATGTGAACGCGCAGCTCCGCTCCGTTCCGCTCCGTCTGCTATAGTATAGACGCAGCCTAAGGGTTGTGCTGGGAGGGGCAGCTCTCTCTGTGCAGCTCTCTCTGTACAGCTCTTACAGACTGCGGAAAGATCGCAGCAGTAGGACTTAGAAAAGCTGAGATAAGGTCACTGCTACGCCATAGCGGTTTTGGCATTTTCCTACCTCACTGTTTGTGACTTGCGGTATTTCTTTCTGATTCTTTCTGAATACCGTGATAACACAAATGTCAGATCGTAGGGTAGGAACATGCCAAACCGTTAGATTTGGCAGCAATTATATCGAAGCTACTAGAATAGGCCCCTTTATATTGTGGTGGCCTCTCCCCTAAATACATCAATATTTTATTCACACTCATTAGGTATATGCTTATTCCCCCTTTCTCCTTTCCCTCATCCATATTTGTATTATGTTGGCTTTTATTCACTTATTCACATTCTTCAATTGAGTATGTACTTCAGCAGAGGTGGAACATGGAGGGTTCTGCAGAAGAGAGTGCTGTGAGCTGCTGCCGAGCAGGGCAGTGAGGAGGGAGGCGGGAGCAGAGAGATCAGGCAGCAGCGGCTGTGGTTGGGATTAAGGCAGAAAGCTGCAGGCTCTGCCCGCCCCTGCTCTCCATCACATCAGGGGGAGGAGTTAATGTGTGCTACTGTGTGAAGGTGCTTGTGTATGCAGTGTGATTGTGTAAGTTTACTGTGTGTGTTTGTGTGTCAGTTTGCTGTGTGTTTGTGTGTCAGTTGCTGTTTGTGTCTCATTCTTTCAGTCTGTTGTGTGTGCTTTAGTGTATGTTGGGGGGAGCCTGGGGAGGAGGAGGCGCAGTTGGCAGAACTTTCTCCGGATGCAAAAACACCTAGTTACTCTTCTACACTTCAGTATGTTTATATGTTTCAATAATTGCTCACTATATACTATACATTTTTTAAAATAAAATATCATCAACTAGGAGCTCTCACACATCCTCCCGTGATGGAGTGAATATTCTGTCACGAAACGCGTAGGACGGACGTTTTGCGTTCTCCTGTAAGGATCTGTAGTGCTTGCTCTAGCAACGGGTTGGTTGCCTGACTGCCTTGCTTATTTGCACTGCTCGGGCGCTTCTCCGTGAGACTCCCTTGGCACAGATATTAACTGCTTGCCTGCAGACTATATTCAACACGAGTGACTGATGGACAGAATATAATGCAACTCTGCATCACAAGGATGACTCTGCATGAGCTTTTATCAGCATCGTTGTCAACCCTGCACGCCTGTAGATGTAAGGAAGGCATCAGAGGAACCCTCTACAGGAGCCATTGTGCTGAATGTAGCTCTATTCTCAAATACACTGTTTTAACTTTTTTTACATATTTTGAGTGTTTTTATTCTTCTTTTTTCTGCTATTACTTTATTAAATATGCTACACCATGTGGAGAATTTTTGTTGCAATTTCATTTTAGATACCATATATACCGTATATATATTAAAGCAGCAGCTCAAGCAATATCCTACATGTGTATTTTTTTTTTAATAAATCACTTCTGTACTATGAGAAAATACTTGTAGAATTAAAAAAAAAATGTTTTAAAGACATTTTAAATGTTTCTAATGTAGGAAGCATTTCCAAAGTGACAGCCCCCTTCCCCCTGATAGCGCTGGCTCTTGAGACCCACCTCTCTCTAGCAGTGCACACAATTGTATCTAGTAAACTGCCCAGTCAATCATATTTTAGGACACATTTCCCACAATGTGTGCAAGAACTGAATTAAATAACCCGGAGCAAGCTATCGATTACAGGAATAAATACGGGTAAACAAGTTATCCCATCAGGTGCATCAGAAATAGCACAGTAGCTGCTGCGTGTATAAACTCAATTTGTCAGGGTATGTGACGGTTTGACATTTCATACAGTATGTGCATGTATAAGGTCATTCAGCAACTGGCCCAGCTCTGGGACACCAAAATGTTGCAAGCACTCACGATTCAGACGGTAACAAAACCGTGACTCGATCCTCCAGAACTTCAAGTTGCACCGCCAACCCTTCGCGGACTGCAGCAGCGCGAGTAGGGCGGTCACGTGACCGGCGGTGATCTCATCCAGAAGCAGCAAACACCCGGCGTGCAGCCAGCGGGGAAATGCAGGGAACTCCTCCAGCAGCAGGAAGCAGAGCGGAGCACAGCCGTGAAGTAAACAAGGGTGAACAAGGATGGTGACTAAAAAAGTTTATTGAACAGACATGTGCAGCTGCTGGATCCTCTGACGCGTTTCAGCCCGCAGGCCTTTGTCAAAGAGTTTGACAAAGGACTGCGGGCTGAAACGCGCCAGAGATCCATCAGCTGCACATGTCTGTTCAATAAACTTTTTTAGTCACCATCCTTGTTCACCCTTGTTTACTTCACGGTTATGCTCCGCTCTGCTTCCTGCTGCTGGAGGAGTTCCCTATCGATTACAGGAGAACGGATCGATTCGCAGCTTAGCTAATCACTTGTCAGTGTGTAGATTTTATCAATGCATATATTGAATGGGAAAAAATATATATAGCCTAGCCTTCCGGCAGCTACTTCTTTCCCTGGGCCTTTCCTCGGTCAGTCCTGTTAGTGCAGGCAGTGGAAAGGTTAATTCCTTCCTTAGGCCTGTGTGTGTATTACAGCCTTGAATTATGTATCAGTATTCAAGGGTGGGCCTAGCAACTTCTGAGGATGTCAATCTGAGGGGATAATACTGGTTGGAACACACCCTGTCTGTGTGTAGGCCTATCAGTGTCCGGCTCTGGCTTACTATGAGTCAGAGTTAGAGACACTCCCCAAAGATGATAAATTCTGACATCCTCCCAAATTTAGTTCAGTTCTGATCTGTTCAGTGACTCCCAGGAATGGAGTAAGAGGAGGAAGAAAAGGGAGCCTCTCCCTCCCACCCATGAGGGGATGGGAGGGGAGAGAATTAGGTCTGAGTCAGGGCTCTGACCAGGAGGATAACAAATAGCAGGAGAGGTGAAGTACAGCTATGAAGAAAGCATGTTCTATATCCTGTGTAGCTGTTAAGATGTTGCTGAAATAAAACCACACAGAAAAGACCAGACTGTGTGTTACTGTCTCTGTGTATGGAGGAACGTCAGTAGGGGCCCATCCCCTGAACATCCCTAGAGGATCCCTGGTAGCTGGAGGCGCTGCACCAACTGAGACCCAGGTAAACTGTCCTTCCTGTCTGTTTCTCCCCACACCACCGCGGAGCGCTCAGCCCTCCTGTTACCTACAGGTTTGCACCAGCACCTAGAAGTAGCAGATAATGGCATACCCACCCCTATCTCACTTGGCGGGGGGGGAGGAGGGGTGGAACAAGGGCTACATCTATATATATATATATTTTTTTTTTTTTTTTAAACGGTAGCTTGAACTGCAGATTTAAAGAAATTGATTAAAGAAAACATTTGAAATTAGTGTGATGGTCACAGGCTGAACTAAGTATTATTTTTTTTAATTACACCAGCATTTCTGTTTTAGAGAACAGGGGATTCTTTAAAAAAAATAACTTCTCAACTTCAGTTCTTGTTGCATAAACCTTCGAAAAAGAAAATATTAGACTACAGTGTACAGTGTTAAGAATTACAATTGTGTTGTGCTTGTCATGGTTTTAGTGTAGCTATTTCTTTAGGTGTTATTAAAAAAAATGCTTGGATATGCAGCTTTAATTTAATATAGCAATATTCTACATGTTTTTCTCTAATTAGTAATTTATGTTTTAGTTACAAATTGTATACATCACTTACATATTTTTTAGCTGGGAACCCCATGGAATACAAAGTAAAGAAAAAAATCATCCAGGGGTCTGGCATTAGCAATTAATCAGTTGTGAAATACATGTTTATAAATTAGCTGTCTAAGGAATGACTTGATTGCTATACTCCATTGACATTTAGCTGGATTTCCATAGCAACAGAATATCCAAGAAATTATGTAACTACTGATAACATGGAAACCAAAGGCATCTGCTTTGACCACTTCACACTTGTGGTGAAGATTTTAATATTAATCAACGAAAACGGGAGAAAAACATGAAATGGTAAAATGAAAAGCTATATTTCCAGATAGTTTAAAAACAAATTGGTATAGAAAATATTAAGAATATTGAACAATCGGGTAATAAAGATTAATTCCTTATGCAACAAGAAATATTTTGGATTTGGATTCTAGGAACTAAAGGTCCTCTTGGTTTTAATTCATCTTTGGATTTAATGCCTTAACCTTTAAAGCGCCCTTATGCTGTGTCTGGCTCAGGCGCTGGCCCTGGGATAATTGTGCAGCTTGATTGAAACAGAAATGGTCCCCGTTCCACTACCGTTCAAATCAGCAGGAGTGCGGGGGTAGTCTTGTGACTGCCCATGGAGCGATCACATAACTGCAAACGCCAGAGGTCGGGTGACACTCTGATTAGATAGAAATGTAGTTAATAATTATATACTGTATATAGATACAAATGTGTGTGTGTGTGTGTGTGTGTGTGTTTGTGGTGTTTGTATATATTATATATATATATATATATGCAAATACAACTGTATGCTCATCTGCATGTCTTAGGCAGGTCTGCAACCCCGCCTTTCCCCATCATCACCCAGCATACAGCACTTCCACTGCAGCAAGGGATTCTGGGAAATGACATGCAAATGAGCACACAGTGTCACTTTTTGCCTCAAAAAACATTTTTAACATGGTTCCCTATAGGCTTAAGCTTGCTGCATGGTCACACAGGGGGGAGGTTTGAGAAGAAGACACAGGGGGAGGTGAGAGAGACACTGGGGGAGGTGAGAGAAAAAGACACTGGGGGAGGGTGAGAGAGAGAGAGACACTGGGGGAAGTTGAGAGAGACACTGGCTGGAGGGAGAGATGCAATGGCTAAACTGAGGGATGAAGGTCAGGCAGAGATGGCAGAATTGAGGGGCTTAGGAGGAGGATGAGTTTTGAGGGGCTGAGGGTTCTTCTTTGGGTCAGTGGGGTCACTTCGGAGTATTGATCAGCAGGGGAGATTCATCAGTACCCCCCTTGAGTTTGGTTCTGGGGGTCCCTGATCCCTGGGCAACATTTAAAACGGGAATAAATAAATAATAAATAAAACTGGTAGGTAGGAGTGGATGACACCGGGGAAAGCAAATGGGAGAAGGAAAAAAAGGGGGGCAGGAGAGGGAAGGGATGTATCAAAGAGGTGGATGAATGTCCCCTCAAATGGACTGCCTTTGGGTTTTGAGCTTGCTAAGACTGTGTTTGTCTCTAGTATAGGACAGAACCCTTACGCCTTGTGTAGGACATACACATTTATCTGTATGTTATTAGAAGTCATGCCGTTCCCATTTTGTGCGCAAGGCTCAGATGCCAGCTTCCCATAAACTTGTAAGGGAGGTACCCCTCACAGGGACGGGATCCCCGCTGCCCGATTCCTCTCTTATACGCTTCTGTTTTAAAATAAAGTCATTCATGTACAGAATGTAAGTTTGACGGTAAAATAGAAGATGACGGCTGATGAATGGAACTTTCTAAACCGCTATTCGGACGGTTTCCCGCTTTCGATTTCCGCGTATTTCTCTCGGGCGGCTTCACGGGTCTGTGGGCTTTCCTGATGGTGCAATTCGTTAATCTCACGACCCTGCGGTCTAAACTGCCCATCATTAGCTGTGAAATATTCTGCTATGTCCTAAATATCAGTGAGAAATCATACGGCTCCTCATGCAGTGTCCACAATGGGGCTTAATATGCTCCCAGGACAACTGCAAACTCACACAGACAGAGCCCAGTGCTACATCCAATGGCAAAAATACACAGTGCAATACCTATCCATCTCTTGAATAAAAGAGTCATTTAGTTTAACACTTTGGCCAAAGCATTGTAAGCCTGTGAGCCCCTCCAAGGCATGACCATAATTCGCAGGTCCGAACACTGATTACAATTCTTAATAACCTGTACAATACTAGGAAGAATGATCATAATTGATCTGTCATAATCAGCTGCATGGTTCTAAAGCTGATGGAAATTCTTATTTACCTGGACAATACCAGGAAGAATACTCTGTATTAGATCTGTCGCAATCAGCTGCATGCAAAGACCTGCGCAAGTGGGATGGGACGAGCTTTAAACCTGGGAGGGAGGGGCCAACCTCCAAATCAGCTGGGACCAGCTGGACAAAGTTAACAAACACACAGATACCCAGTAAGCTCATTTAAGCCCCAAAAGTTACCACAAAATATATAAATGTCAAAAATGAGTGCTACTGGGCATGGCGATATACCGTATACTGCAAACACACACAGAGAGAGCCCGGTGCTACATCCAATGGCAAAAATACACAGGGAAATACCTATATATCTTTTGAATAAAAGGGTAATTTAGTTTAACACTTTAACATGTGTCTGGGAACTAGGTGGGACTGAATCCTTCATGTGTCTGGGAACTAGGTGGGACTGAATCCTTCATGTGTCTGGGAACTAGGTGGGACTGAATCTCTCATGTGTCTGGGAACTAGGTGGGACTGAATCCTTCATGTGACTGGGAATTAGGTGGGACTGAATCCTTCATGTG